>OENM01000121.1:67019-90267 GCA_900239745.1 Rotaria magnacalcarata | reverse complement strand
TTGGTGGTGGCACTTCGAATCACGTCGGGTACATCACGTATTGGTCGATATTCTAAACCTATCTAGTTTGTCTACGTACACGATGGAATGAAATATTTCATGTCATTCTATCCATCATACGATCCCTTGCCACACGGCGGATGATTTTTTTTCTTCTTTCTTTCGAATGTTAAGAAAATTCGTTTTTACTAAATTTTGGATGAATTAGCGATATTTCTGCTCGTATTTCTCAATTTTCTTCGTCAAAAATGAGTCTTTATGCAAAGTAATGATCATATTCGGAATCAGCATCAAAACTTGAGTTGATTGATATGTATATTAAAAGCTTTCAATGATTTCAGAGTTTTTCGAATTTTTTCCTGTAACGGTGACGGAAAATTTCATCAAAAAATGGCATACGACCAAAATGGTCGAAATATATGTATCAATCAACTCAGTTTTTGATGCTGATTCAGAATATGATTATTACTTTGTATAAAGACTAATTTTTGATGAAGAAAATTGAGAAATACGAGCAGAAATATCGCTAATTCATCTAAAATTGAGTAAAAGCGACTTTTCTTAGTATAGGAAAGAAAAGAAAAGAAATAATCCGTAGCGTAGTGAAGGGTGGCATAGTGAATAGAATGACACGAAATATTTCATTCCATCGTGTGCGTAGTCAAACTAGATAGGTTTAGAATATCGACCAATACGTGATGTACCCGACGTGATTCGAAGTGCCACCACCAAAGTTGTGGGTCTAGAGTCTATTTAATACCTTAGATCTACTCAGATTTTGATGCTGAATCTGAAAAAATAATTTTCAAATGTCGAACAAAACGATAAAACAAAAAGTTGACACATTTCGGAAAAGTTGTGCTTTTTTTTGAGGAAAATGATACAATTGAATATTTTGATTGAAAGGAAGCCTTTTGCTGAAAATAAAAAGTAGGTTTTCGTAATCAGCAGCTCTCGTTCTATCAAATGATGTAAAAACAACACAGAAAAAAAATGACTTGAAGTTTGAATTGCCTGCGCCTTACATGGAAGTACGTGAACTACGAAAGTGCGGAAGTCGCGCTTTTCCCCTTGCATCAAAGTCTTATATCTATTTCTATTTCTATTTCCAATAATTTGGCTGTTAGTCACAATGAAAACTTTTGCTCATAATCGATTATGAAATATGTTTTATTTTATTTTCAATACGTTAAATTAGGTGTCGGGTACATAGTTCACAGGTTGATGATTAAAAAAAATCAAATCAACTTGAATTTTCTTATCAAATATTTTACTTCATCGATCCGATTCATTTTCAACTTGTTTTAATTGTTTTCATAAATCATTATTTCTATGAAAGAGTTGGGTAGTCTATAATAATTCACTGATCAAGTTTTTAGGCATCTGCGCTGAACAATTGATATGATTGCATGATGTTTTATCTTGTAATTCGATATGAATTTTTTCGTTTAGATTAAAAACTGGATTAGCACGAGAAACAAGTACCAGTAAGTATTTGTTGTTTTTTCTGAAGATTTGCAAATAAATCGAGTAAATATTTTTCGTTTTTCTTATTAAGATCATAATGGTGACCGAATTGAAGGGTACAACTTTTTTCGATGATTTTGAGTCTTATCAATTTATTAAATTTTATTTTATAGTGCAATACGTCTATCAGATTCTTCGCCTTGTCTACAGCGAAGTACAAGCGACGAATCTGGAATGTTTTTTGAGTAAGAATTAAAAATCTGCTGCGTTAAGTCACTTTTGTATGCTGTTTCTTATTCTTAGGCCAGCTCGTGATTTAACAGCTCAAGTATCAATTGATGATCGTCGTCGGTGTGAGTTAGCAAATATTTTACGTGACAATGACAGCAGAGAAGCTGTAAGAATAAACGAAATAGTCAATTGGCTAGAATTGAAACTTTTTTTTATTTCTTAGCTTATTGGCCAATGGATGTCTTTAATAGAAGAAAAAAGTGAAACAGAACTTTTAAATATAGTAATTACATTTAGTTTATTCTAATAAAATATACATTGTTATGAATTATTTAGGACAAACTTTTAATTTTACTAACCGGTATTCTTGATTTCTTGGATCAAGGATGTGTAGAAGCATTAGAAGATTCTTTAGGTAACAGAAAAACAACAATGTTCGGAAATATTTATTTGTTTAAATCAATTATTTAGACAACATTTGTGATAGAGCGAATATGGATAGCGATATTCGTATTGATTTGGAACGATCATTTTATCTCTTTATAAAAGCTGTATGATTGTCTGTTGAACTAAACGAAAAACATATTTTTATTAAATTTCTTTAAGGCAAACAATGTTCTTTCATCAAGAAATATTCTACCTCCACATGTTTTATTTGCGCTTGATAATATCATACGTCGTGTTGCTGAAAATCTTGTTGGTCTTATTCGATCAGGTTTATTTTCTCTATCGATATGAAATATTGATAAATATTTTTTGTTTTTTATCTATGTGTTATAGATTTTATTCCTGCTGTAAATAATCTAGCACCATTAACATCAAGTACTGATTTATTAACTGGCATATCATGTTCACGTACACCATCAAGTAGCAGTTTTGATGGCTTGGTAAATGATGAAACAACACGTTTACATCAACAATATAAAAAACTTGCTGAGAAAAATCGCGAGTAACTATTATGAAATATACAAAAAAAATAGTATATCTTATAAACAATTTTTCTTCAAGACAAATTCAACAATTGATTAACATCGAATCGAATAATTCTATTGATTTAATTAACTTAATAAACAATCAAAAAAATAGCACAACAAGGTAAGTTTTCAAAAAATAAAAAAAAACTGAGAGTTGTTGAGGAAAGAAATCTTATCATGAGATTTTTAAATATATTCATATGTATTCAGTCGCCATTCAATCTTTCGACAAGCGTTTTATTTTATTGGAAGCATGATCAGGTCAGATAGTTTATCATGACTGCTACAATTTATCCTGTATTAAATATTAATCTTTGCTTCTTTAGACTTCATTATCTATCTATTTTGATTGTTAACAGATACTATGTTTTTTACTTTTTATTTTTAGTAAAACAAAGGATTTTTTCTTTCCTACAGAACTACCTGGAACCGGTGGAAATACGGTGAATTTATTGTTTTATTCTCTGTTATGTGAATTCATTTATTTTTTTTTTAAATTAAGAGTTGTCCCAATTCACCGGCTTCAACTTCAGCTCAACGAACAAATGGAGTTCATAATCCATGGGCTCCAAGAGGAGTAAAGTAATTCTTATAAAAATAGCTTCTGTTTCTTTTTTGAAAATAATTATATTCTATATCATTGTTTTAGACGCTCACGTGCAATTCTTGAACTTGAACAAGAACACGAACGATTATTGAAAGATATTACTGATAATCGCACTCGTATCAACGAACTACTTCATGGATAAAACGATATCATGATATTTCTATCGTTTTTTTTTGTGATAAATGCAAATTTCTATTCTGCACATGTGGTTTTCTATAACCTATTGAAAATATGCTTGATCAAGTGTTCTCTGTTGTTCAAAAACAATTCTTTTTTTCTTACTTAAACTTTCTGTAACTAATCTTGATCGTTCTTTCAACTTTTCGATTCGAAAAGTTTCAACAATGAACTGTTTTACTTCTCGATTGTATGTAGATAGTTTTTTTTACTGTTTATAAGCCAGCAAAAATTTCGGATTAATGTTCTTAGTCATTTTTCCCTTTTCTAATGTAGTTCTATATTTGTAAACGTCTGGTTTCCATCTATTTTGATAAAAATATATGCATGAATCTTCACCATCCATAACTTCTTTCAAAAGACCACGATATACTGATTAGAACTGCATTATTATTCATTAGAGATCTGGCTGAGTAAGGCTTCACAATTGAGAAGTTGCTTTTGTAACGAACTGAAAAAGTTTGAAATCGATTTCAAACGTTATAACAGAAGTTTCAATTCTGAACTTTTCAGATTATTTTTTCCGTTGAGTTTGCAAAGTATTCAGATTGTTCAATAAAATACCATTACACATCATTTTATTAGAGATGCTGTTTTGTAAAGGTTAACATTTTCGAAAGCGATCGATTTATATTATAGAACAACCAGACAAAAAGATGAAGTTTACGTTTGTTGCTTTTGCACATGAATTCTCAAAATAAATAGCAAAAAATATATATTCTAAACCTAACACTGACGAGCTCTGTTTTGTTTTTATTCTTAATTATCAATTGTATTTACTTTAGAATATTAGTTTTATACAAAACAAGAAGATAGGGATTTATAAAAAAAATGCTCGAATTTCAATTTGTTGAAAATATCTGATCGATGGTATTTATTTAAGCCAAAACATAGTTTTATTATTTTCATCGATAATAAAGCGGTTTCAAAACATATCGTTATCATTCTAAATTATTGCATTGACAAAATAACGAGGAAGTTAAAAAAATAAAATAAAATTCAATGAGTTTATTGTAGCACCTAAACAAGGGGGAAAAAGCGGATCCCGCATCCCCGGATCCTGTGGATTCAGACGGGTTCCATTTGATCTCCATGGATCCGCCTCCCTGCAAATAAATCTATTGAAAACATATGGGTGGTGCCAGTCGAACAATCTTCTTCTTATACAACTTCGATTTGGGTGCTGTTATAAATGAGTCTTATCACACTATGTTTCATTTTAGAACAGTTGGCAGCTTTCAAGGCTTAATATTTATTTCGATACTATGTTGCAATAATTTTACGCACTTGTATTTTGTTTTTCAGTTGGTATACATACAGACAATCACAGTAATCATCCGTTTCATATGCACTAGTTAGTATTCTCATAGATTAATATCTACTGGGTACAAATAGAGGGCAGATGCATGAATCACCTTGTTTTCAAAAACTATGCTTTGGCAAAGAAAAAGATAATTTTGAAAAATCAATAATTGATTTAACTTGAATTTAAAATATTTAAGCGGTGGTTAGTCTCATGCATGTCGTTGATTCTTATATTTTCTGAGAGTGAACCTCTTATATAAACTTCGACTCATACCATATACGATGTACAATCTTAGAGATACAACACGGAACTGCGTAAGATTGTCTCATACTTCGTTTTTATAAACCCTAATTGTAAATGCAATTTTGTTACTTGACTGTTTATTTACGATATCATAAACCGTGCTATAGTGTAGCAGATGGTCCCTACCAATTTACCAGATGTCATATGGATATGGATTACACAGTAAAAGCTTTATTTGAAGATCTTAATTTAATATTTCACCAAACAAACTTATAACTGCTTCAACATTCGAATAAATTTCATTCTGAGTTTTCCATTTGTACAATATGTATACATATATATAAAGTTGAAGAGATGACTCAACATGTGCATAGAAAAAAATGATTTTATTGTCGCTCAATGTGGAAACGACAATCGTACAGAGTTTAAAATTTTCGATAGATCTATTATTTATCTTTATTATTTCGATTAGAATTTAAAAAATTGCATAGTACTGTTTTGTGTGATATCAGCCAGTGCAGGGTTAGAAATATTGAATTTTATTTAAAATACAATAAAAAATTTTAAAATAGAAGTTCATCTTAGTTCACCATCACATCTAATGAAATACTATTGTTTTAAAATTGGCTCTTCTAAAAGAAAACAGAACTAATATAATGAAAATTCTTTGTTTTTGTTTTAGTTATAAGCATAATCATTAAATAAATGTTAGCGTCAAAAACCAAAACGATAGTATATGAACAGCGACATTACTTTCATTACAATTCTGTATTTGCTAATAGTAACTTAAAATTTTTTTTCGCAAATGTGAGACTGAAAAAAATTCATTTTTATACGTACTTTATTATTATGATTTTCTCTAAGATCATCTTGAATATCATGAACAGCATCATGAAGCGTAGCTGTAACAATGACTGAACATTCTTTATCCATTTGAAGTTTTTGTAATACGTCATAGTTATAATCTAAATAACATGAAAAATGATTCAATTTGATTTATTTTTCGTCATTTACTTACATCTTAATTGACATAAATAAACTTTATACTGACAACCATTAAGTTCTTTGAGTGCCTGAATAAAGATTTTCCCACCACTATAATCAATTTGATTAATTGATGAACAATCAATGATAATATGTGTTATACTACGAAAGCTAAGACACATATCATTGGATTCTTGAGGATTATTTTTTCTTTGTTGACCAGTTTTTAAATCAATACCAATGGAATCCAAGAGACTTTCACGGAAAAAGTCTGCATTAAAATATATGATTGCAGATTCAAAACGAAAAATTTTGACGTGAGGAATTTCAAAAGCCTTAAACGAAAAAAAAAATAGAAGTGTTTTCAAGATTTAATTTTGAAAAATGCTTTACATTTGAAAAACGTCTCGCTTTTTTATATGCATTACTACGATCATATTGACCGAGAATTGTTGTACGAGGTCTAGGATAAAAACTTTTATAATAGGAATGAAAATAAGATAAGAACAAACCGAAATTGTCGAAGAATAACAACAAAAAGTGATACGATAATACCAACAAATAGACCATAATCAACATCAAGTATAACCGTACTTAAAAATGTCATCAACCAAACAACCTACAAAAACATTTAACATAACTTAACAATATAGTAATCATTTTCTAATTATTTACTGCTTCAAGTTTTGTCACACGACCAATTGTATAAAAATCTTTCATCTGTAACAATAAGCCTTTCAGTGCAACAACGATAATTGATGCTAAACATGCCTAACAACATAAATAATAATCATATACTACATAGTAAGTATCAAATCAATTACTTTAGGCAATGATTCAAATAAGGATCCAATTCTTAGAATAATAATAAGTAAAAATGAACAAGCGACTAGACTAGCCATCTATAATAAAAACAATCGATAAAATAAAAGAAGAAATAAAAGAGTTTAATACTTGTGTTCGACCACCAGCATTAACATAAACACTTGTACGAGATAAAGAAGCAGCACTGGGAAACGAAGCAAAAAACGAACCAATTATCTAAGATAAAAAAATACTATCGAATCAACATTGTCAATCCTCTACTGACAACTTACATTACATGCTCCATAAGCAGTTAATTCTTGATTGGAATTAACCATATATTTAAACTTTTTTGCATATGTTTTTGCTAATGACATACAAATAGCAAATGTAACAATAGCAATAATAACTGCATCTTTCATTAGCGTAGGCATAAGTGTTACCGATGGGCCTTGTGGTTTACGAAACCTAATAAGCAATACAAAAAAAAGAAGNAAGAAGTTACGAATCAACGAAATTCTTTTGTCAAACTTACCCACGACCAATTGTATTCACAATTTTCACTTTATAATTACCATTTAAATCAAGTAAATAAGAAACAAGTGTACCGATAATAATCTAAGTAGATAATAATTTCAAAAAAAAATTAAATAAATACTTCTCATTCTTTTATTTACATACAATAATCAATTCCATCGGAATAGGTATTTGAACATTTTTAAAAAGTTTGAATTTTTTAATTTTTTTCTTATAAAATGGATCGAGATATTCTTTGGCAAGAACAAGAGCTATTATTGAACATGCAGATACAAGTAATGTAATGATATTGGTTTTTTTAAGATTACTAAATATTTCAATATATGTCTAAATCATTAAAAAATTAATTAATCGAAATAAATAAATAAATTCTTACATAAATAACATTGAATGGTCCAACATATCGTTTCAGTGATAAACCAAATATATCAGGTACCTGAGAAGTAAATACTAATATAGCAGTACCGCATGTATAGCCACTAACGAATGTATCAGACAGAAATGAAGTAACAAATCCAAGATGAAAAATAGATAAAAGTAACTAGAAATAGAGAGTATATTTCATATTGTTGATTAGTTTTTTATTTTCTAATTAAATTACTTGCACGATTCCAACCGTAAATGCTAAAGTGGTTGCAATAGTTATCGCATATGATGGATCGATTATAGCACCATTTGACGCACTTTCAATTGTACTCTTGTTTAATAAACTTGGAACCATAGTTGTAAGTGTTTCTTTGACGGTTAAACGATTCACAACATTGCCTGTCATTAAGCTAATGACTGCGATAGCACCTAAAATTAAATATTTCTTCTATTATTAGAACAAACATAAACAAAATAGTCTAACCCATTGATAAATGTCTTGATGTACCAAATAAAGCATAAATCAATGATGAAAAGAATGAAACATACAATCCTTGAGAAGACAACAGTCATTTTTTAAATATAATTTTAGAAGAAAAAGTGATTACCTGTTATTGCCGGTAAATGAGCTAATAAAGCATAACCCATTCCTTGTGGAATTTGCATGATAGCAACCTTAGTAAAATAGATACATAAATATTAATCAAGTGATCAAACTAGAATAATACTGTGATTCCACAAACAATATCATTTGGTAGCCAAGTCAGTTTATAAGCTTTTAACCATGACAGAAACGGAAACAATAATTTTATATAGGATATTCCACATTTTTTTGAAGGTAAACATTTATTTTGTACATATGAGCAGATTTGACGAAATAAAAGCGACGATGTTCGATCTTCATATGCTGTTGGAAAAAATACGTGATCAAATGATTTTTCCGCTGTAAATTGACCGTCAATGTTAATATTATGACTATTATTATTGGTTATTGTGTCAGAATTTTCATTTTGCTCGTCTGGAAGACCCAGCATGTCTAAATGAAATTCAGTAAATTATTTTACACAGATACTATGTATAAGGTAGGCATTCATAACGTAATGCCTTTATGCAGGTTGTATTGTCAAAAAAAAACTAGTAGACTACAATAAACCTAAACTATATGTTTCTTACCACCAGATAAACCTATTTTATGTTCATGAGTGTTCTTTAAGCGGTCATAAACTCCTTCTTTTCATATAAACTTTGACAAAGGTTTCTGACCGATTGTAAAGTCATACACGCATAGTGTATGTTTTTTGTATTCAGGGACTTCTTTTGAGTATGCTAGCGAAATAAATATTCTGACGAAAATTTCATTATTGCATGTTACAAACACAAGTATGAAATAATAAAAAGTTTCGCCTGAAGGCTTATTCTGTTCATAAATGCAAAACAATGTTAATGTACACAGAAAACAGTACAAACGTATATAAATCTGCAGTCAATCACAAACGTTTTTCAAGACTTACTAAATAAAAAGAGGTTATCTACTGGCAATAAGAGTATAGTGTTTCGTTATTATGTTATAAACCTATTATACAAAAGGTAGACTTCTCATAAATAGTCTGCAACTTACTCCAATTTTCTTGTCGTTACAATCATTACATGAGTACATTTTTGTTATGGTTGAACGCTCACTACTAGCACGTCGTAAAAACAATTACGATGTAATGCCTGGCGGTTAGATCATTATACACCCCTTTTTTTTTGGTTTATGCACTATATTCATTCGTGACATCCAATGATATTTTTTGTGATTTTTGTGGACGCTTATGAGAACAGGAGTCAACAGACAAGACTACGGTAACAAACAGAGAAAGGACGGGAAGAAAGAGAAAACGTGAACAACAGAACGAAAGTCGAAATCGAGGCAGTGATGACGAAATTGGCGTGCAGTACTGTTCTTCCTTTGTTTATTCTTTCGATACCGTATATCTTGACACCGAAGGCACTGTGCCGGGGAAGGGATCGAACCTTCTCATGTCTGATTAAGAATAATCAGATGCATAGAACCACTATGCCATCCCCGGCATTATATACCCATTAAAAGTAGTGTATCAGATACATTTTGTATTCATGCCTGATGGTATAAACAGTTAGTAAAAAAAATATCAATATTTCCGCGAATTTTAGTTGTTTTTCTATTTAACTTTAATTTAAAAATATCTGAAAGTATCTATACCTAGAAAACATAATAAAATTATTAAATGATAAAAGAAATATATTGAGTACAAATAATATCATTTTTCTTAATTTTAATATACCAATTAGAAATATTCAGTATTTCACGACCAATTATATTTCGTTCATTTCTATTTTAAGCAAAAAACGGTTTAGATTATTATCGTTGATGTTCTTCTCAAGAATAGAATAAAATTTAAAATGTTATGATTAATTATCATCATGTACTATGATGCATAATATATGAACTAAAGTTAGATGATTCATAAATACTACTGAATCAATTGGAGGAGGATCTATATGTAACGGATTTGAGTTACTTGTGTTTATTCTTTCATATACTTATGGAAGGATTACAATGAAAAGGGGGAAAGAGGATAGAAGAGGAGAGATGAGTCAAGAATGACTGGTGAACAACAATTGAACAAGGGTATTTATATGTGCGCACGAAAGAGAGAGACAGAGAACAACGAAAGGAAGAGAATAATGATAAAGGGCGGTGCTACCCCCAGCGATGATTGTATGACAGATCAATCCATCACAATATATATATATATATATATATATATAATATTAGCACTTGTATTTTAATTACCGTATATTCTCATTTCTTGAGTGAAAATGCTCGATTAGATAAATACTGAAAATTTTCAATTTCATAATAAAATACGATAGAAAGATTAAGAATGATATTGTTTATACTAAAACTATTTTTCTTGTCAATTATTAAAGACATATTAATTAAACATCTTGCACGCAACTTTTTCTTGAATCTTTTTAATCTCAGTGTATCTTACAGTGACATCATGTCGATAGAGGGTATATGGAAAAGTTATTATCAAATCAAAATAAAACTATATTAGATCCTTGATCAAGTAATTATCAATAGTTCTAACTATTTAAAAATGAGTACAAAATTCACGGATAAACTTTCTGATGAGAGAATTTGAGAATTCGATTACTATCAAAATGCATAGGCAATACAAAAAGTGTAAATATAACGAGGTCGCCAAGCAACATAACGAGAAAAAACGATGAAATGGATCATGGAAGAAAGAGAAATTTAAAAGAAAAGCCTATTCACGCAGCCAAATACAAACGCATGTCAAATAAAACTTTCAAATTTAATATACGAAAGGAATGAAAGGCGTTGAAGACGAAAGTATATTCAAAGAATTGGTAAGTGTTAATAATATTAACTTCTTATCTTAGTAGAAGAGAAAAAAAGAACAGATATTAACTTACGATTTAATTTTTTTAATACTGGTCTTGTTCAAAATTTCAATGTTTTGCACATCTATGTGAAGTTTAAATGGCATAAGAAATCTTCTTATTTAAATAATGGACACTTAAGTTATGTAAAGCCAAATCTTATCATTTTTTTGTGTTTCTTGATATGATATACGTAGATATTTCTTCCCTATCTCAATCGTTATTCTATCGTTCTCGATGAAGCATAAAGCAAGTGAGTTGAAAAGAAACTTAGACTTTTTAATAGAAATGAAAGAATCTAGTTGTTGTCTCGTTTTTTCTGTAAAAGAGCATATAACAGTCGTTTCTTTTATATTTTATCGGTAATGATGAAACAGAACTGCTACTCTATTTTTATTTAAGGAAGTAAGACAAAATAACTTACTTTACTGCATGCGTTCAAGAAAAGTGTTCATTTCGTTTTTGCTTAACTAAGTCAAGTAAAGTGAAGTAACATAAACTGAGTTGTATTCTTTAAGACTTGATGTTAATAGTTTGATTTCATCCATTCACACTAAGTTAAAATGTGTCGCATGTGTCGCGATTTGCAACACAATGTACGACACATTCGAGTGCGACATCAGGTGCTCGTTGCAACATATTATCTCCAGCGATGGCACAACACATTTTGTACGATACATACGATACATTCTGAAAACGTTTTTTTTTGAACCCGCTAGCGAGAATTTTGTTTTTATTTTCATCAAAAAGATCATGATAATTTTTTCGATTTTGGTCTATTTGAACAGTTTCATTTCTGAAAACTCAAACAGGTCAGATCTTGAGATCTGGCTGACCTCGAGTCAGTTCGGGTTTTACCATTTCGGGTAGTCCCACCTCGATCAATGACAAAGATAGGAATTCTCTCGACTAATTATTAATCGAAAAATAATCGAAAAAATATTTAAATGAAAATACATAACTTTCCTATGTTCAATCGAGTTCTCTATATACACTGATAAAAATATCTGGAGAAGCATAAACCCTCAATATCCGTTTATAGGCATGATCAACCCTTTCATAAACCCTTTTTCCTCGGAAAGAGAGTTCATGAAAGGGTTGATCATGCCTATAAACAGATTTGACGTTCATAAACGGATATTGAGGGTTTATCCTTCTCCACATATTTTCGACACTATTACTCGCAACACATATGCGACACATTTTAATTTAGAGTGTGGATAATAGTACAGCATTTATTACTATTTTCAAAGTCATATCTTCATAAAAAATCAAACTGTGAAGTACATTATCAACGAATCGCACATTATTTTTTGATACTTTTCCTAAAGGTATACCTATTTTAAAGTTTTTAGCTCTATTAGAAGATCATATCTATATTGTTTTTCAATATATACTCCAATACCATACTTCTAATGATTAGTTTGTTTTACGCCTCACTGGTCGCAGTAGCTACATGTTTTTGAACACTTCCATAGTCAACTCTCCCTAGAAGAATTCCCAGGGAGTCCCCTGACGAATCCCCGGGGGCTCCCTGAGGAGTTGCCTGGGGAGTTGTCTGGCGAAAATGAATGAAATATCTAATTACTAATAAATTCTTCTTAGTTTGTTCAAATTTTAAAACATTAAAGCGTTTTTTTTTATTTAGATATTTCATCAATTCTCCCCAGACAAATCCCCGAGGAGTACCCGAAATAAAAAGTCCCCGGGGAGTCCCGCAAATAAAAGGTCCCCGGGGCCACATGACAAGGATTTCCCAGGGATTTCGTCATTTTGCGGGGACTCCCCGGGGAGTCATCGGGGGAAAATGGATTAGGATTACCTCAGTACCACTCTTATGACTTTTATAGTCATCTCAAAGAAGTATATGTAAGGCTTCGAGTACTACTTGAAGAAAGTCACTTTAGGATTGTAAGATTTTAATGACAATTTTTTGATACTAAATACTCGTTGATTTCTAAGAGCTAACGCGATGCTTATGCAAAATTCCTTTTGCAACGAATAATTCGCTACTCGATATTTGCGATGGAAAGACTTATTGACTTTTGTTGTATTAAAAAAAGTGAATTCAAGATATGCAATAAAAACGAAGAGCGAAGCTGAAATACGAATATAAGCTCAGGATGACAGAAAAAGAAATGCAAAATACTCGGTATGTACCTGCATCTACCTGTGACCGTTAGCATTGAACATGCTCATTAATAGTAGTGACGGGTTCTGTTCTGACAGTGTATACATGAACTCTGAAGTGTCAAATTTATGACAATAAATCAACTTTAAAAAACTTTAAGCACTATGTTTATGTACACATGGAACGCCAGATTCACTACTTTTAGACAACTCTTAAAAAATTTCAAATATGACCTTAACTAAAACCAATTGGTAATGAAGTTAGGAGCTGTACTAATTATCACACTTATATGTGATGTAGTAATAGCTGTGAAAATATTTTAATAATTTCAAATTTAAATAAAGATAAAATTTCATCCGTTCCATATCCTTAATATTTGATAAACTTCTAGCATATTATCTAATATTGAGAATAATTTTAATATTTTATTCCTAATTATTCTATAGAAAAATTCATTGAACTCAACAAAATCCTTTTCAGAAATCCCCGTTTAGCATGAATATAGTATACAACCTTTCATTTGTTTTGTTTTCTTCCTACAAAATCATATTGCACGAGTATAGACTCTCGTAGATGTATGTTCATAAGCTTGATTTATGTGATGTAGTAAAATATAGTATTCGGACAATAAATATAGAAAGTTATACTATTGTACAGGTATATATATATTTTTCTGTTTTTTCTTCGGATAGAGAAAAAAATTCTATGATATCAATTTTCTTTGTTTAGTGTGAAGCTAATGGAATCAATCACGAAGCGTTGATGCGAAATCATGGTGGGGTCGATCCATATATTGAAGTTCTTGAAGTATTTTTCTCCGGTTTACCTCGCCTCATCAGTCTTCAACCATTTCCAAATCTACTTAAACTTGTGATTGTAAATCAAGCTATCGAACGTATCGAAGGTTTAGATGCCTGTGACAATTTACAAGAACTCTGGATTACTGAATGTAAACTTCAAGTATGTACTTACCTTGATTTGTTATGTGTTTTATATTTTTCGTTTGTGAATGTATTTTTACGGTATTCATGGTAGAACAAAAATCGATACTATGTGTGTCTTATTCGTTTGTAGAAATTTATACTAGAATGGACAAAAAATAACGATTGCGTCTATATACACTCTTACATGATCTGCATTCAAAAAAAAATTATATTTCGACAATCGTGATAATAAAGACTCAAAAATTTTTGAGAAAGAACGTAAATAGCATTTCGATCAGTCCGATTAAGCAAATATACTTGAAGGGCATATGTATATTGTCTTTATTATTTTTCTAGCAAATTGAAGGTCTTAGTGGATGCACCAAACTTCAACGTTTATATTTGTATGCCAACTCAATAAAAACAATCGAAAATCTCAATGGATTAAAACGTCTTGAATATTTATGGCTTAACGAAAATTTGATTACGAAAATTGAAGTAGTTATTCTTTACTGTTTTTTAATTTTAACACTGCTCTGTTTTCTATTGACCATGTAAGGGTTTGTCCGGTGCAAAAAATCTGAAGGAACTAAACCTTGCTTCAAATAAAATAAAATTTATTGGTAAGTGCTTTTATTTTTATTTTCTTCAAATTTAAGTTAAATAAATATTAAATTTTTAGGTACATCACTTGCCGAAAATACTGAACTCGACACATTAAATCTTGCCGATAATAAGATTAGCTCTTTTCAAGTAAATCTTTCTCTGAAAACTAAATGTCACGTTTGCAATGAAAATAAAATGTTTTATTAAAGGATATTACTATACTGACGATGTTACCAAAATTGCGCAATATTGCGTTCAGTGATCCAGTTTATGGAGGTAAAAATCCTGTGGCTTCCATGGCGAATTATCATGTTCATATTTTGTATCATTTACCACAACTTGAATATATTGATGGACTGCATATTTCTACAAGGCAAGTTGCTGAACAAGCTGAAGTAAGTACAGAATTTCTACACAAAAATAATATTTTTGATTAAAATAATCATTCGTTCAATAAAGCTGCATAGAATCTGTGACGATTTTAGATAGAAGAGATGTCTGTGCCGATGGTATTACACGTTATTTAACTCTTTAAATCATAAATCGCATCGATTACATATAAAGCACACGCTTAAATATTCAACCATTTGAGAGAACAAAGAAAAGTGAGAGATAAAGACAAATATAAAGGACAGAAAGATAAAGGCAATAGGTGTGATGAGAATAAATGGCACCATAAGGTCAAATATTATGTATAGGTAACACTCGAACGGGAGCGTTACACTCCCGGATGGAATTTGGACGCTCTCCGCATATAACGTTACAGAATCTTCTCTGAGGATAATTATTATGATTATTATTCTTAGGCTACAGTAACTAAAAAGAAAATGTGGTATCATATGAAATCTAAAACATTAGAACGAGAATACGATGAATTTCAAGCACGTCTTCAACAATTGAAAAAAAAGAATGAACACGTTCCTGAAGAACATTTACGTTTATTACGCAAATACGTTCAACGTTTAAAGCAAGAATTAAAATTACCAGAAACGAATTATCAAACACGTGCTGCTGGTGGTGATGTAGATATCATTTACTATCTTGTTAAAGTTAGAGACATGTTTCTACTCCAATTTAGCACAACGAACATGAGCGATTCGAAAAACAAGTTGAAATTATACGACATCGATTAGTTGTTTGGGAAAATATTTTAAACAAGTAATAATCCATTAATTTGATTCATACTAATTCTATGTGTCCCTAGGCAAAATAAAATTATTCTATTCATTGAAATATCGAGAATTTAAAAATAACAGATCACTAATTCATTGTTTTCTAAATTTAATCTAGTCTTGCCTCTCAATATGAAACTGCTAATTTTATTTTACTACAACAAAAAGCTCAACTTGCATCACGTATTCAATTAGAGCTGATTAGCGGTGGAAATATTCGTTTTGAAGAAGGAAATGTGAATGATGTTTGGTAAATAAACGAGATATATTCGTTGTTATCTAATTTAAATAAAATCTTATTTGAAGGTTTAATGCTGCTAAAGATTTACTTCTTTCACGTTTCTGTTCATCGATTTATAGTCGTTACAATATAACTGGTATTAAAATACATTGTATAACACGTTTATTTAATCGACCGAAGAAATTACAATTTGATCATAATCTTGATTTTGTTCTTGAAGAAGAAGATGATCCTATTAAGTATAAAATACATTAATACAATGACGATAAAACTCGTTATCTAATGAATTTTTCTTCTAGAACAAAATCAATTCAATCAAAACTTGAATATTTATTCTATTCTACACAACCATCACGTCGTACTCAAAATGATCATATGTATCACTTTACAACGATAGAATCAATTTCTGAGCATGGTTTTCCCAGTGCTGACTTATACAAGGTTTGTTTATTATTTGCTTCTTTTTCGTAAGTTGAACACAAATGTTATTTTTTGCCATTAGCAATTGGGTCAAGATGATGCTATAGCTTTTTCAAATTCACTAGCCGTAAGTGATTATCTTCGAATTGAGCAAGCTGGTGTTCAGAATCGTGATAAATATCGTTTCGGTGAATTAACTTAATTCTACTAATTATTTATTTTTCATTGTAAATTCTATGTACAGGAAGTGTTCTTATGGCTAAAGTATATATTGGTTCATCGATAGTGACACCAGTAAAAGAGTGAGTTGTTATCATTATCGTAATGATAGACTCGAAGAGATTATTGATTTTTAGATTGCCATTTCCTGAATACACAGCCGATCCTAAGTAAGTTGTTTATCGAATAATACTAAATTCTCTGTGTCTCTTGAAATTGACTTTAGGTTTATTTATTTTCAATCTAGAATAAAATTCATTCACTTCATTACAGAGTCTATATTATAGATGATTCATATATAACTAGAGAATTTATTTTAAATAAGTTAAATAATACCCTGAACTTCAATGCAGAAATTAACTATTGAACTAAAAACAAATATTGTTTTTGTATCTTTATGACTATGAATTTGAATTTTACAACATATATGTCACTTTAGAAACGTAGAGAACTATGATTAGTTCCTTCTTCGATCGTTTCAATCGGAGAGGAGTTTTGCTTTAGAATGGTTCTACTCGTTCTGAGTTCTTGCATGTCAGTATTTTTCGAACGATTAAAGGGAACTCAATGAACTACTTCATAATAATAGATTAGGAGAGTTCTTGAATTATCAGATTCATGATGAGCCGATACTGTCGCAGATGATAACTCAAACGAACAAGAGTACGCTGATCTCATTGGCCTACCTAATTAAAATCGTATCTCCCAAATAAACTTCATATAATTTGTCTTCAGAGTTGACGAGATACGTTTAGTCAGTTTTCTAGTGAAGATCAATAATGCTAGTTCTATTTAGCATTTTGATGGCAGATTTCTTTGAACTAAAAACTCGGATCAGTCCTCTACTACCAAGAAAATCGTAAGTTCAGTTGACTAGCTTCGATCAATCTAGAATCATCTTCTACTGAAATTCTTGATTATAATCGTTTCTCTCCTTAGTTTCTTCATAGTTTTAATACTAGATCATATTTATTTAGTATAACATCAAAAAACTTTCCAACTCATGCAAGTATCTGTCGGCATGTTAACTTTCCTGAACGTGCTGTTACAAAAACAGGTATGAATAAACAAAGTCAACAGAGGAAGACTTCATTTTCTGTCTCGTAAAACTTAATCTAATAATCAGTTTTACTAAAGCACATTGTGATTGTGGAGCTCAACAGCAACAATGGTTTTTATTTGATCCATTACATGCCTATGCTGAATATATCATTGAATATGAATATTTATTTTCTGTAAGTTAACTATTTTTTTTTTATAGAATTAGTCGAATTATGTTCTTTTGTTATTGTGAAAATTCAATCTAGACTGCTAATAAAACGCTCAGTGATCAATTAAGTCGGATAAAAGTTGAAAAACTTGATGATTCACTTGTAACAACGTACCAAGAAGAGATAAGTCGCGATAGCTTTATTCTACCATCCAAAGATGACGAACTTCCACCCAAAATGTTCGCAATTTATTTAGACATTGTTTTTAATTTATTTTTCTGTTTGTTTTTAAATATTATTAGAAATGATCTATCTGAAGATAAACTTCTAAAATTAGTAAATGAAACAAATTTAGCAAATATTATTGAACTTAATTTAACTGGCTGCAATCTACATTCAATTAAATTACTATCAGAATTAAAAAGTCTTCGCACACTTGATTTAACCTTTAATGAATTAGTCAAATTAGATGAGTTATGTTATTTTTATTCACTTGAATTTATTGATTTAAGCTATAATAAAATCACAACATTAGATGGTATCAAAGGATTAGCAAAATTATTATCATTTATTGCTACACATAATCTTCTGAAGAAATCATTAGATGAAATATTAACATTGAAACGTTATTGCCCAAGTTTATGTCATCTTGATCTTCGTAGAAATCCATTGGATAAAGTAAGAATTATATATACTTGATATTCATGTCATGTATTAGATAAAATTATTCGAGTCCGCGCATGAGTAAGCATGATTAGGGAAAGGAGTTAAAGGAATACTCTGCTATTTTTATCATATAGTGGTACGAATAAAAACGAACCAACATAACTAGATTTGATGCTTGTTTCAAGTATCGATGAACATAAAATTAATGTTATGTGATCGAGACTAGTGGATTTTGCCTTCTTTAATATTTTTCATTTGAGAGTTGATGACGAGAATTTTGTCTCTGAATTAATTTCAAATATTCTGCGAAATTTTTCTTTAGTCTTACGGAAAATGTTGACAGGAAAATATCTCTTACTCTTCTTATAGTAGAAGATTTCATCATTCCTTATACACCCGAAGACTACAAGCGTGTTCGTTGAGTATATTGAAGAATATCTCATAACAATATGAAAAAGTTTAAAGCGGGTTTGCCAGGCTATAATGGAGTAATGAACATTCTTCTCTCGATCTCTAAGTTCTCATACAAATCTGATTTATAACTTTTGAAAATAATTTCAAGTCGAAATCTTTTAAAGACAAGCATAGACTACTTTGTTGGTTGGCTAATGTGAGTTGAATGAGAAATACTTGTTTGTTCGAATAGCTTGATTGGCTATTACATATTTCTAAGAAAGTGGCGTCGTGTGTGATTCTCAGTTTCAATTGTTTTAGGTAGAAACTTTTCGACCTCGCACACTTGCATTAATGCCTACTTTAGTATCAATCGATGGTGTAAATATAACTCATGATGAACGTTCAAAAGCTCAAAAATGTCAACCAGAACAATCATGTTCGATGGTAACAAAATATTCTTTAAAAATTCTACAAAACAAAAAAAAAGAATTGCAATCGTTTAGGCAAATATGATTCTTCATAGCCGAACTCATCCATTTCGTCCGCGCGATTTACGTTGTCATTTTATTTCTAAATACTACGAAGTCCATACAAATGATCCTCTTGGTATTCATCAACCAAAACTCGATGATATCTATTGGATGTCGGCAGTAACAAGTTTATGTTTAAGTAATGTTTATCTAACAAAACTACCCGATTTATCCAATATGATTTGTTTACGTTGGGCAACATTTGATAATAATTGTTTAACACACATTCGAGTAGCTCATTTTTATTTTACCACAAAAAGAAAATTGACGTTGATTTTTCGATTTTCTTAGGGTCTTGAGCAGCTTGTTAAATTAGAAGAATTATCAATTCAAAATAATTTTTTAACAATTATTGATGGTATTGAAAATTTAACGAGTCTAAGACGTTTAAATCTTTCAAAAAATGAAATAACCGATTTTGACGGACAAATTTTAACTAATCTTACACGATTAACGTATTTAGCGCTTGACCATAATCGGTTGCAGAGTTTAGCAAAATTAGGTCGATGTTCAACATTAATTGAATTGTATGTTGGAAATAATTTAATAAGGAATATTCGAGATATTTTTCATTTAAAAGTAGGAATAGTTTGTTTTTAAAATTCGTTTTGCTGATTTTACTTTGCGAAATTTAGACGCTATCAACTCTACTTATATTAGATCTATGGGGTAATCCAATATGCCATGAAGCAGAAAAATATCGTTTATTTATTATTTATCATTTGAAATCACTGAGAGCATTCGATGGTTTTGCTGTGGAAATTCAAGGTTAAATTAATTCTTTGTATGATAAATAATATTTCGCTGGCTTTTATTTCTTTTATATAGAAAGCGGTGAAGCTCGAGAAGCATTTGGTGGAAAATTAACGCCAGATTTTATTGTAGAAAAATTAGGACATAGTAACTTTTCAGGTAAATATATTTTTCCAAAGATTTGAAAAACAACTTTAAATTAAAACTATAAACGCTCAATATTCTAATTGATGAAAAATAACGGAACAAATCAATAATAGCCTTCACAAGAACTTCTTGTTCTGTCGAAGTGTATTGTTCTACTTTTTAGAAATCAAACAACTTGAATTACCTCAATGTGCAATTCGTGGCGTTGAATTAAATATTCAATTTATTGCACTTAAATGCGTTAATCTCGAACATAATCAATTAACTAATTTCTCCGGTCTTATTCATTTACCTAATTTAAAGGTACAACCTAGCAAATCAATATAATTTTCTTTCACTTATTTCATTTAGATACTTTGTTTGAATTATAATCGTATTGAAAGTATTCTTCATCGAACAGCAAAACCTCGAGTTGATAATCGTGGAAAACCTATTATGGAAAATGTTGATAATCGAGTTGTTTTAGAAAATCTCGAAGTTCTTCATCTTGCGTAAATATTTCTCATGAGGCAATTCTTATTTTGAATAATAATTTTTGCTTTTCTTCTAAATTCCATTTAGTTATAACAACATAACAGATCTTGCCCTACTTCAATTGACTAAAATTCCATCATTACGGTCTTTATTTCTTCAAGGTGAAATTTTCTTCTTTCGTCACCTAAAAAATATATTACTGTCTTTCTCTGTGTGTTAGGGAATGAAATATCAAAAATTGAAGGTCTCGAAGCACTACGCAGTTTACGTGAATTAGTCTTGGATAAAAATAAAATTCGTGTTATAACGGAAACATCATTTTTCTTTCAAACGAATCTAGTTGAATTGCATTTAGAAGAAAATCGCCTTCGAGAATTATCCTATTTTGATCGTATGATCAAATTAGAAAAACTGTTTTTGGGTTCGAATAAAATTCAAGTAAAAAAATAGATATAAAAAATTTTCTTTTCTAAATGCGACTTTTTTTTAAGGAAATTTGTGAATTAGAAAAAATTAATCCTCTTGTTTGTCTCGGTGAATTATCCCTTATTAACAATCCGGTAAAATAATATTTTTGATCTGTAAACGAACTGTTGAAGTATGATAATTGTTTTTTAAGGTGTCTCGTAAAATAACTTATCGATTTTTTATTGCTTATCGATTACCACAAGTACAAATACTCGACGAACAAAATATAACCGAAGACGATCGACTTCGAGCTGAAATTTATTATGCCGAAAGTTCAGTAAGTCTTTTCTTGAGAATATATTCGCAGAAACGTGATGAACCAAAGAGCGATCGAACATTTATTTGTTCAACTCTTAAAACAATTTTCAGAAATGATAAGATTGAATCAGAGTTGTGTGTTATTTGCACGTGTTAGTCCGAAAGACTGCTGGCCGGTAAATCATCATTGAATAATAGATTGAAAAATTGAGCATTCAATCTGCCATCAGATTTTTCACTTCGGCTGTCGGACTGTTTTGAAATACCTAGAATTAAATATCTTCATGGCTGATATCTATTTTAATTCTTTTCAGCAGCCTGCAGGACCCACAGGGAATGTCAATGAAATATTTCCGGGATTATTAGCTAGTGGACAACAACAACAGCAATCACAGATGCGAATCAATCAACTAGGCTATAATGAAGGTTATGGTGGTGCCAATATTCTTGATCAAAGTAAAAATTGAGTAACTCTTTGAATCATAGGCTTAATTATCTTGTCATTTTAGTTCGTCAACGTCAAATGCAGATACGCATAGCTGCTGCTAACATTAATAATCCAAATGGAAAATTGAATAATGGACGTTTTTTGCCTAATGATCGATAATAAGAATTTGTTTTTTGTTTTAAATATAAATTTAAACGAAAAATATAATGATAAATTTTGTATCCAAGCAGATAAAATAAATGAAGATTCATTTTTTTTTCTCTATATGCATGCTGCTCATCGTTTTATTTTGTTTGTAAAAATCGTATTCTTCTCATGTATATTCGGAAATAAAAGTGAAGAAAATTTATTCGATGAAATAAATCGACAACGAAAAAATTTTGGTTTATCAAATGTCGAAATTCATTTAACATTACAATTAGCTGCAGAAAAACGTTGTCATAATCAACAACAATTGATTGACTCCTATCAAAGAATGCTTTCGAATGCGTATAGAGATGGTGATTGGCCAAGACAAGAACACCTTGATAAAGTTTTCTCTCATGGTAAAATACTATTTAATCTAAGCTCATTACCTTTCCTTTTTTTTTTCATCAAACTTTATAGTAAATGAAAGAATCTATCTTAATGGTATCGATATACGGAATGATATTTTTCAAAGATATCATCTTATTCCAAAGTTATACGAAAGAAATTTAATCTATATTGGTATTGCTTTGCATGAATATAGAAATTTTTCTGCTACATGTATTGTTTATGGAGAATTAAATAATTCTATTTCAAATAATAGTAGACTTATACGTCTTCTTTATATCCTTATTGGTTGTGGAATTCTTCTATTGGGCTTAATCGTTTGTAGTATTGTGAATGATCAACGACAAATGAAATTAAAACAACAATTAGAACAGGAAATCATTGGTAATAGAAATACGATTGTTCCGAAAAATTCAACGGCTGTATTTATTGATAAAGATCGAAAATCATCAACACATCGAGCAGACATGAATCGAATGACAATGGCACGATTAGGCTCCGTAGTAGATGAACGTTCATC
>OENM01000121.1:55540-66958 GCA_900239745.1 Rotaria magnacalcarata | reverse complement strand
CAGTACTCGTTGAGCAAGTGTTTGTTTTATTCGAAATCCTTACAGTTTAATGGTTATATTTTACAATCTTCAAAGTAGAGTAAGTTATTAATTTAAATATAAATGAATATCATCTAAAAATAACATCCAATGACGATACTAGGGTATATACCATGATAGATACTATTATGGAAACGTCAAAATTTATGACAGATCATAATTGATGTGTCGGTAACATCCTCCCGCCATGCCCCATCAGAAACTTAGACGGATATGATCGATGTAAGGTCACTGGCCGTGGCAGATACTTAAACAACGCTCGTCTTCTTATCGCAGACTGCAACAAACGTTATAGATATATGATAACAGACTGAAGAGTAATGCATTTTCGTTAGCGAGTACATGAACTATTTATTTTATTTCTCAAAACTTTAATTAAACGATGTTCACAACATTTTCTAACAATAGACAGAATAAAAAGTCTATTTCTGCTGAGCAATAATGAATATATTCTGCAATAGTTTTGAATGTCCACAGGGCCTATCGCTACGGGTGCCTCTATAGTTATTGTGTCACGGTAACTTAGTTAGCATTTATCTTTATTTTGTGCAAGAAAACTAGACACAAGATATGGTATAGTGAAACACTTGCGTTTTACGTCTTTTCCTTGAAAGAAAAAAAAAGAATTTGACACGTCTAATCCTTCAATTTTCAAATGTTATGTCATGCGATTTATAAAATTTATAGAAAATCTTTTGATGGAAGATATATGTAGAATAATTGATGAAGTCTGTTAGATAATATCCTTGAATTCATGAATATTGTCAAGTACATCATGTCAAACAACTAAATTTCTACTTACTTAAATGCACAAAATTCAAGAGGCATTCGCCTCTCATGAAACATTTTTCTTTTATTTAAACAATACTTATAAATTCATGAATAAAAACTTTTGAATTGAGCTTGTTAATGTACACGAAAAATCATGTTTGTTTTTATTGGCTTATTAATCTAAAAATTGAATTCTTGGTTTAGGATTTTTCATACTTCCATGATATCGAATTGGAATCGGTTTAATAAGCGGTGATAAATCAGTTTTTGTATCACTATCAGTAGTTGTTTCATTTTTTTCACATAATTCGTCATTGTTGGTCGATAAAAATGATTGATAGTTTTTCGGCATATTTACAATCGATTGATTATATTTAGGTAATAATTCTAAATGATCTGCCGATACTTTTGTTAACTGTTTATACTCTTTGGTTGATAATGACGATGATAACGATGAATTTGGCAATGTTTGATGCGTATTTAATGAAAATGATGTTAATGGTAGTGTTTGACTACGTGATAAACTTGTTTTAGGTTGTGTTTTCGTAGTCATACTTTCAACAAGAACTGAATTTACTCGATTCATTAAATTTGGTGTTAGCAATGGCGTTTGTGTTGATGATGACGGTGATCTTTTTTTTTTGTGTTCTTTATATGTTTGTATGACTTGTAATACAATAATAAAAATGATTGTACCTATATAAAAAATGAATATACTTATCGTAACATAGACAAGCGAAAAATATTCTGGATCATCTTCCGCTTTTATGACACAAATAATAGCTATGGTCGCTAGAATGAGATTAATTAAACCCAAAATGTAAAGCGAATGTTGAACTACCATTTTTCTAATATGTTGATAGAATAATGATAGAGTATAGAGTCTAGTATTGAAAGCATTTATTGTAATACTGCTGGTGTTTGATAGATATGATAATGGTTTTGGCGTCGCGATTTCAATGGATAAACTTCTTCTTGGATGGATAAAATGCATTTCATTGCGTGTATTTCCTTGTTTTGGTAGTAGCTTCTTATCTTTGATATATTTGTATGCGACCTCGTTTCGTGCAGCAATAGAACCAGCATCAAATATCAAATAGACCGAATCGCATGAAGAAGAAAAAAACGATCTTGTGAGACCTTTCTTCGCTGTTTCACTGTCTGTCTCCCATGCGTAATACATTATTCGACGTTCATCATCATGCTGCTCACATACATATAGAATCAACTGCACGTTGGTTGCTTTCCCTCTTTCTTTTTTCCTTTTCCTGCTGCCAATTTTCTATCTCGAGCATCTAAAATTCATTAAATGGCATACTAGCTGGGATGCAAAAGACATCCGTGTCAGTTTAGTCGTACTATCGCTGAACAGCATCGAACAAGCTAAAACAAAGGACACAAAAAGAGGTTTAATAAATAAATCTAATAGAATTTTTTTTCTATTTTTTTTTCGATTATTGTCTTATTTCAAGCCTGCTGAATTAAATATTTAGCAAATGGAAGCAATACGAAAGTTATTATTTCATTGGTCGAGAAACAAACAGATTTTAAAGTCTGCGTGTATTAATATTAGTTGAAAAATATTGAATCTATGTTTGACTTAATAGATCATCGATTCACATGAATAAGAAAAACTGATTCTTTTTTGTAATCTTTATCAGTAACTATCTTCTATGACATCATTTAATGAAATATTGATTGTTTTTTCTACCAAACAAGATAACCCGATTGCTGTGTAGTGTTGACATAGACTGTATTAAATGAAAGATCATTTCTATTAACCTCAAAGTCCCTTCGGTTCTTTTGTTTTTGGTGTTGCCGTATGACACCAGTAATGCTGTTGCGAACAGATATTTATTCATCGCTCTTAAATTACTGTTCGCTCGCTTTTTTAAGCATAGCTCAAATGTGTTGTATTTTGAGTACAAAATAGTAGAACTAAACACACCATACGTATTCCCATTTCATGCCAATTATCAACGATTTCTTCATATTTTGACTTAGTGGGTGTAACATACACACACACACACACACACACACACACATTCTATTTCTTAACTACAAAAGAAGAATAGTTTGATAGAGGAACAGAATAACAAAGTCTATATGTTTCGCTCGGCAGATGCGTAATTGACACCAACTACCTCTTACATGTATAACTATCATCAAGACTAAAAAAGAATCATGTGCAAAGTTGCTTCGCTTTTATTTTTTGATCTTTAAGTAAAGAACAGTATAGCATTCTTTAGATATTATAATGCTTCTACATTTGACATTAACGATTATCGTTCTATCACAATTCACAGAACAATATATAGCTGTACAGGTAAATCTTATAAATTATTTTGTTTTATTGATAATAATAAATATAAATGACAAAACATAAAAGCTAGTAGCTAATATCGACAGAAAATAGTCGACTACATTTGTTTCTGCGATATCGAAATTTTCACGAATCAAAGAGACGTTTATTTTTCAAACAACAAAACAGATAATATTCATGAATTAATAATTAAAATACAAAAAGAACTTTGTTTGCTGATTTCTATTCTAGAACGAGACAGCAACGGAAGAAACAAAAACAACATTAAAATTATCAATTAAAGATAAAACGAAGGTATATAATAGAAAATAAAAAAATGATTTGTTGTATTTTATTTGTCATTTAAAAATATTGACATATAGAATAAGATTAGCTATTGAATTTCAGAAATATATCAAAGCAGTATTATCGAATAAGAGAAAGTATGTATTTATATTAGATAAGAAACAAACAATAGTTGCATGCAACACAAAGTCAAAGTTCGACAAACGGTTAGATTGACACTAGTACGTCATGGAAATGGACATTCATAAAACATTTCTTCTTTTGTACTTTCTCAACTCAAATATGAGGGAAAAAATGGATCAAGTTTAATACGAAAAATTTATCATTGAATATTAAATCGAAACGATTATCTAATGTGTTGCTTATACATAAGAAGAAGACGACGTTGTCTTTTTTGTTCTGTTATTATAAATCTAATTTTCACGTCCGAAAGGAAATATCGAAAGGGCGGCATCGATATATATTATGATTCATTTGTAACAGAGAGATCTGTAAATATTAGAAGCAGCAATATATTTGCATATCTTTCTATATAAGTGTAAGTCATTTAAGAATAAACTAGTGCGTCTGAAAACTAATTCGGTGAGATATTAAAGTTTTGCCTGATATTTTCGGGCGAATCCCGTTTATATTTCCTAGTGTTTATAGACTTTTTAAAAGAAATACTATTGACCAATGATGTTATCTTCACTAATTCATGCACTTTTGGTTTTTCAAAATGTGAGTTATTCATAGAATTTCATCTATTCGGATTTTTTTTCTATGAGAATAGTAAAAATAGACATATTATAGTGTTTTCTGGAATTCGTCTGCCTATTTCAGATACAGATTCACTTATCTATCGTAATAAATTCGATTAGCTTGATGAAATACATCTATTATAAATGACTGATAGTTGCAGTAGAATAACATTCCAAGCACCTGTTAGATACATTTTCTATATTAATTGACGTGCTTATCATTTGACGAAGAAAAAAAAGGAATCTTTCAAAATAGAAAACTTTTTCATTAAGACAATTAAAACAAACAATATGACGAGTAATAATACGATTCCAAACAAGGTAATTTACTGATTTACTGATGTTCTTCTGTGAAACATAAAATTATTTCTAGCCTATGCTGCCTCCGCCGAACAAAGCCTTCCTCGAATATATACGTTGTCGCCAATTCAGTTCTCTCAAACAATTAGCTAGTAGATTAGATTTCTCTATTATTATTTTGAAAAAAATAAAATGATTCCATTCAGATAATTATTCATGTCCGTATGATTTCGATGAAGATAATCGTGTTTGTTGGAATGCGACACCAAATGGTTCATATGCATTTGCTACAATAGAATATGATCATGGTTCAGATCATTTCTATGAAGGTGTTCGTTATGGCATTGCAAATTGTTAGTTAGACTTTTCTTTTCTTTTTTAATGTTTATTAAAAGCCAAATAATATAATTAGGTACTTTACAACGTTTCTGTCACAATAATGGAACTTGGGTAATGCCGATTTCATCTGATATTCAATGTGACACATGCATTGGTGATGATCGCCCTATAAAAGTAAAGAAATATTTAATAGAAAACTTTTTTTAAATTTTCTGTTGTTGTTGTTTAGTTTAATTCAATTAGTATTATGATTGAAACAATGAGTTTAAGTTTATCTCTTCTATCGTTGACAATAGCTATATTATGTATGATAAATATCAAGTATGTTTCTTATTTTTATGTAAAACTTTTTCGTCTTAACCCATCTGATGCAAACCGACGTGTTTATCCAACGCGTAGACCCCCTATATCTAATATTTCTAGTAATTATAATAAATGTCCGCTTTTATGTCGATGTTTTCTAACCTTTAGACGGTTACATTTACCCCGAAACCTGCTTCATATCCATCTTTTCCTTGCTTTTATCCTGCGTTCGATTGTTAAACTTGTATTCATACACTTGATCATTGGCGGTTATACATATTCGATGATAAGGTATACCCGTGATAAATGCGGAAATATAGAAATTATTTCAAAATCATCAAATTTATTTCATGTAAGTATTTTTTTTGAGAAAATTTGATTCTTTAAATTGTTTTCTAAATTAAGATTATCGGTTGTCGTGTATTAGCATCCTTATTTTGGTATACAGATGCTGTGTCACAGACTTTTGTATTCTGTGAAGCGATGTTCTTATTCACAGCATTAACGAGTCATCTATTTCGTGATCGTGGCTGTACGGTGTTCGCTTTATGGGGTTGGTTAAGTCCATTGATCTGGTTGTCAATGTGGATTGCATCACATATATTAACAGATAGATTTAAACATCGATCAACATGTTGGTTAGAAGCTGATAATACAACATATTTTTATTATTTCTTTTATGTTCCGTATACTTTCTATTTATTTATGAATTTTGCTATATTTCTATTTCTTGTTCGACTTCTCTATACAAAATATCGATCAAATTATGTTCCGGCAAATAGAACTGCAAATCGGTTAGTAAAAAACAAAACAACTTTCTTCTCCCCCATTTCAATTAGAAGATTATTTGTTTGGTGGATTGGTTTTTGTTTTTGTATTTGAAATGCCTTTAAGAATTTCATATGATGACACTTGTCAAACTGAAAACGGATATGCCTCGTATGCGGGATGGGCCTAAATTTCGATAGAGCTTTCCACTTCGTACAGTTGGTTTTTCATTGTAATTTTCCGTGAATGAATGTCGAACTTCATTGCTGATGACCACTGAGAATCTTTACTGTATCTATGAATTAAAGCAGCTTTATCCTAGACAATTTAAGATAGGTTAAGTGAAACTCAATTCAAATAATTAGCTCTACTAAAATTAGTATTCGTGAAGAAATGATAGCCTAACGTTGAAACTGTCAGATCTTATTCAACTAATGTTCGTTAGGATAGGAATACTATCGTGTGAAAATCTTCACTGAATAGGAAATCTAAATTTTATTAGTGTCATTCTAAGTTTGACTGAGTACAGACTAATGTTTACTTATGTAGTATGAGAGTGTCAAAACGTGACTTGACTTTGGGATGAATATTGAAATAAAATAATCGATTCATGATTTTAGTCATCTTATAAAATCAATAATTATATTAATACCATTATTTGGTCTTCATTCATTATTTGTTATGTGGGTTTTTCATCATAAAAATCAAGGTCATACAATATGGTATTATATTGTTGTTATGTTTAAAGCTGTATTTGGTGATTTACAAGTAAATTTGAAACACAATGAGTAATCATCAATTGAGTTTTGCCTTTTTATTGTTTCAGGGCTTTTTCACTTCACTTATTTATTTTTATTTCAATACGGAGATTCGTACTGAAGTTCTTCGACAAGTTCAACGCACATTATCAAGTAATGATGCTCTTCGACATAGTTCAGTTGGTGAAACCTTATCAACACGTTTATCCGTTTTTCGTATATCATTAAATCGTCGTCGTCATTCATCAAATCAAAATCGTATTGGCAAATGTCGTACAACAGCAACCTATTCTCCACCACCGGTTTTAAATCAGAGTCAAGCCTATTGGAGAAACGTTTCAGCATGTATTTGTCCGTGTTCAATTAATAAAATCAATGATAGAAATAAGAATATCAACGAAATATTAGAACAAGTCAATGAACCACAACAACGATTATCTATTGAACTGAAAACTGAAGAAAATGAAATGACGCCTGTTATTCAGACGAATTTATTATCTGATGACAATGATGGAGAGGGTGTAACAACAACTTTGTCTCTACACGGTCGTCCATCAAAAGGTACAATTGATATTGATGGATTAACATGTGACACGGTTGTTATGAAAAATGAAAATGAAGAATTATTGAGCGATGCAAACTATGTTACTATTCATCAATCATCATTTTCTGGTGGAGCAACACCAACTTTGTCGCATCCTAGATTATCCATCGCGCGTAATAATGATACGAATTATCATGTACGATCGAAAAGTGATGGGCGTGATTTAAAAGAACTAGTACCTAAATTTTCCGACGATAATAAATCATTGAAATAAATATTGTTTCTCGTTACAATTTTTATGTTAAAAGAAACAACATATTGACAATAAATCTGTATTTTCTCCGACTTACTTTTACCTACATATGTATAGAATAGATGTTTTTCTTTTTTTCTTGCATTCCTCTATTGATTTATGGAGAGAAGAAAGATAACATATTATGAATGTCTTTGTAAATAAAGAAGTACTTCTTAGTAGAAGATAAAAAATGACCTAAATAGTTGTTACTTAAAATAATATACGCTAATGATGCACGCGTAAGTTAGTTTTCGATGAATTTTTTCTATCGAATATAATCCAAAAAATAATAATTTTCAACGCAATGTTGTCTACAGATACCAAAAGTAATATAAACATCAACATAAAAAAATCTATGCGCTGATGTATTTAATTTTCCTTAATTATGTATTGACATTCTTTTCCTGTCGTTCTAATAATATCAATGCAATTTACGTTGATGCCTGGACCACTGCGACTTACGCGATACTTTATCAGATAGTGTTGAAAACTCATTTTTACTTGATCGGAGTGTTGAAAACAGTTAGAGTATAGCTTGTTATTATTTCAAATTTGCTCGTGTCCTCAATACACCATTTTTGAAACGTTGATGTTTGAACGAAATCAAAATTAGTAATAATTGACTTTGACCTGATAATATTACTTCCGAATCATGTTCGATACTTGACCTTTTTAGGTTTGTCTTCTATATGTAGCTTGCAGAAAGAATCATAGGCAAAGCCACAAGTAGAAAATTATGAACATGAATTTTAGTTTTTATTAAAATATTTTTTTGTGTGTGTTTTACCAGGTATTTATGGTGTGCTGGAAAAATGTCGAAACGTACGCATTAACGTGGAAAATGTCGAAAGTGAAAAATAAAAAAAACAATGATGCTTCAAGTATATGGCGATTGTAACCACATATACTTCATTGTTTTTTCTTATAATTTTACTAGTGTAGAATTTTAGTCAGTATTGATAGGGATGACTAACTGTTGATACAAGTAAAATAAAGTAACAACAACTAATAAAGATTGGATATGCACTATTAATTATTGTGCAGCTAAAGTGCATACTGATTCAAATAATCGATTGATGAAAATTATTTGCAATCATAGTCATCTTCCAGGAAAAGAAAAACTTGAGGTTCATGAAGCACGTGAAAAAATGACATATTTTAAAAAACATTTTCTCACCCTGAACATTTCAGCTTAATTTCATACAAAAAACATACATTATATTATTTACAATTCTCTAAAATATTAACTGACAATGTTTCATGTTAATATAATTTTTTCGACATTTTTCCTTTCGACATTATGACGGCCAACCATATTTATTAGGTCGAATCATCACATGAATTTTTTCACAGAGATTTGCTTCAACAAAGCAAGCAATATCTGCGAATTTCATGTCATACAAAAAAGTAACGTCAATAAAATATCTATGTAATTATTCTATGTCGTACATTGATTCAACACGATTCAAATATTAATATGCCATAAAATATATATTGTATTAATCAATGATAAACGAAAAATTTGCTTTCTTTCAGGTAAAATATTCGTTGTAATATTACTATTATTCAGTAATTTGGTGCCGAAAACTCCTCTCGGCCCACGTTAACGTTGTACATCTTTTAGGAGGAGATGATGGCATACTCACTGAAGAAAAAAACAAATCTTGTTATTTGAGTACATAGAGAATGTGAACATTGTTTACCTTCGAGAAAATCTGATTTTGTTGAATTTTTATGAAGTTTATTCGATTCCTGAATAGCTTCAACTAACCGCTGAGTTTCCAACACATTTCTACCTATACTATAATCATTGATAGTAATTTGACGAAGACTACCGGAATCATCGATAATAAACATTGCTCTAACAATAGTAATGACAAAATGATCATTATTATTAAATAGTAAATATTGAAAAACAAACCGATAGGGAATTCCATGTGCTTCATCGAGAATACCATATTTTTTTGATATCTCCATGTTTTTATCTACAACTAATGGAATTGTAATACCATGAACTCCACCTTGTCTAGGTGGTACACTTAAGCTATTAAAGTACGAAAACCAAAATACAATAACAGGGCATAAAAAATAGATGTCAAAGTTGATATACAAACCATTTTAAATAACTATAATGACTTTCAATTGAACAAGCAACTGTATAGGCATTGATTTTTTCGAAATCTTTCGAATGATCATTGAATGCAATTAACTCTGTCAATGAAAATATTCAAAAAAAGTTAAAGTTTCCTTTTATAAACAAACCTGTTGGGCAGATGTAACTACTAGATATGTTAAAAACAAATATACATGTTTATTCAATTATTGTCCACGCTGTTAATAGTCTACTTACAAATTCATTGGAAAAAAGAGTAGAATAACGTATTTTTGGTTATAATCTCTTAATGATACTTCTGTTAATTTATTATTCACTATTGCTTTTGCTGTGAACTCGGGTGCCGGTTTACCAATACGTGGCAAAGACATCTAACGGTATCTATCAATGGAGAGAAATGAATCGTCATGTGCCTGCTAACGCCGTTAAAAAAAACATGCATCAGAATCAGAAGTAAGTTATGCATCACTGATTGAATAATATATATATATATATATATTCGCTCTTGTTGCACACGTGCTCTTCAACTGAGGCTTTTTCTCCATGTAATTTTATTTGCCAATGACGCACTTTCTGTTGCAATAATCGCCAAATTTTTTCACACGACGTTCATCGGTGTATTATCAATTCTTGCGACTTATATAATGATGATACAAATGAACTGGTCATAATAGTTCCGTGACTTCAAAAATGCATTTTTATGATTGCCTATTGCATTGTATTTTAAATTATATCGATTGTAACGTTAATAATTCAAAAACATATTATCACGTTATTCAGGTATTTAAAAATATGAACCTATTGCAATATTGTTTCGCAACGATGCCATCTAAGTGATTTTTTGGCATGCTTGATCTGAAATAAATCGCGACCAATTGATCAAATATACAAACAAAACTATTCATAAAAACCATTTAAGCTTATGATAATTGCATCAAATAAAAGCAGAAGAAATCTAGTAAAACGTAACGGAGATCGTTCAATTCATATGAAATTGTACGACCAATATATATTTTAGTACGGAAAGATAGTTTCAATATTTCACACTATGATCTATTAAACGGATCAAAATATTCATAAAGCGATGCAATTAATGATAGCAAGTAGGAACGATGTCGAGAATAAAGGAATATATTTATTCAAAACTTTTTAGAACATACAATATCTTATGATATTGCAAAGTTTATATTTCAATTCAAAGACACATATTTTCTGAAATAAAAATTACNTCAGTATTTGAAAATAAAAAGGCTTTCATAACAAGCAAAAATATATTATTATTTAATTTTTTTTAAGAATCCATTGAAATACGAATCTATCTTCCGATTTAGACACAACCATACCTTCAGATTTCTTTTATAAGTTATGTTAGCCAATTTGCAATAGCGCTATTAGGTATTGTATTTGTTTTTAAAATCATATTCCTCTTATTACACATTAGCAGTGGCGTAATATTTCTAATGCACTTCTAATATAGAAGGTACACGGCTACACTCATACATTTAATCTTAACCTTGATCATATCAATCGCTAATATTAATCTATAGACTGGACATGGGATGCGCCAGGTTGTATTTCAAACTTTGTTTTTTACCTGTGCTGCATTGTTGGGATTCTATTGCTATTTATATTCAGTACAACCTCTAAGTCGTTTGTCTTTTTACAATTTGTTTTTATAAATATCAGTATCCACTCCGTTGACTTGTATATATTATTTGAAATTGATTCATAAATATTTTAATAACAACTTTACCTTTAATATCTATCTCGAAGTAGAATCTTTTGAGCAGCAGCTGCATTTCATGCGGAACAGAGATGTCCACAGGGTGACTTTTTGCAC
>OENM01000121.1:33023-55527 GCA_900239745.1 Rotaria magnacalcarata | reverse complement strand
TGTTGAAAAATAAATAAATAAATTTAAGATGCATCCTGCCCCTGCCATACCCTGCCATGTCGGTCTTCAAACATGGCAAGGCAGGGTACCCTGCTGAATTGAAATAGTGTCTGTATAGCAATTTTGTATATATTTTATAATAAAAAGGCATTTTTCTCATTTTATCATAGAGGATTTTTTAAAATTTTTACTTTAAATTAAGCTTATTTTAGAATAATAGTAACATTCCACCCCAAATAACAGAATAAATCAGCGTGCAATAAGAAGAAAAGTGAATGATACAATATACATAATTAACCTAGACTCACAAGCTTATTGTAGAACTTCAGTTCAGCTAAATTTACAAAAATAACAGCAGAAAATAAGATAATCACCATGAGCAAGAAAAAAAACTAACAATAAATTGATAATTAACTTTTTATGTGAATGTTTTTCCGCTGATCTTACTAATAAAATGCTGTCTAGACTATCTGGTTGAAGATTTGTTCTTGTTCGTTCAAGATCCAACCAGCTGTGGAAAATTCTCCTTCCACATTTGTTGTTGTTGTTGTTGTTGCAGGAATTGAAAATATCGATCGAGCATACTTTGAAAGATATGGAAAAGTTTCTTGATGATTTTTCCAGAAATCTAACGGTTACTTTGTTACTTTATTTTTATCGAATTCAAACAATCGATATCGATCAAGTCCATCACCTTTTTTTTATAGTAGAACCATATTCTTCACTTTCATTTCCGCTATTGTTATTATCAGTAAGCTCTTCATTTAAACTTCCAGATTCAAATCACGCATAAAAATCGTTTTCTACTTCAAGTCTTTTTTTTGTGGTTCGATGAAGTGTTGTTGTTGTGCTTGTTTTTCACTTCGAATATATTCAAAGTATATAATTAGGTATTTTTTTCAAATCAGAAAGTCAGACAACTGGGTTTTCATTTTGCAGGGTATATCTCTCACCCTGCCCTGCAATTTCCCTGGTCTACCCTGCTCCTACTCAGGGCAGGGCAGCGCACAGGACAGGGTAACCCTGCCCTGCGGTCATCTCTGATGTGGAATTATTTTCTATTAAGTTCGTTCATCGACTCATGTAGTTATGCTTTTCAGTGCAGACATTCGAAAACCAATTAAGCAATATGGTTGTCTTTTACGTGATGAAATATTTTCATTGTAATAATATTCTTTGTGGTATAACTTCATGACGAGCATAATTTCTCTAATGGGTGTTTTCGCAATTTTGATGAGCAGAAGCATTATCTAACATATATGACAACATTTTCAACTCGAGAAGAATCTAAAAACATCTATTACATCGTTTTATCCACAGCGAATATCCTCATCAACATCGATTTGATATCCAGCCTACTGTACATTTAAATACAATATTACTTTGAGAGAGAGATGCTATATGAATCGTCCGAGTCAACATCGAACGATATTATTTTGAGGGTCGAATTTCTCTAATAGCGACTTTCTTGTTTTTATGAATATAATTTTAAGAAATCACTCATTTTCCGTGTTTCCATTACCAACATCCTACGCAACACGAATATTTTCTGTATTTATTTTGAAATGGAAAATATTTTGAATTATTATAAAAAGCAGAGTAACTCTTTATAGGATAGATTTAAACAAAAATGGATATTAGTTTCTATATTTAAGAATAGTTTTTCGACGAATCAAATCACTAAAAAAAGTATATTCATAAAAAAATTAATTTTTAATACAAACAATGCAAAATCTCATGATGGAGATTTGCAATACATATGTACAATCAAGCTGAACTTAGGATTTTTATTGGTACGCATTTTAATTATTGCCTTGGGGTCCGCTTCGATCTATTCATAGAGATAATTAGAAAAAAATAATTTGTTTTGTATGATATAAGGGTTTGTTTCATGTAACCAATTTTTAAAACAGATTCGAACCGTCGCATCTGCTTTTGATTGATTTTGTCAAATAAGAACTACGGTGGGAACATATTATTTGAAACATGGAAGAGCTACAATCGATACAATTATAAAATATAATGAAATATATATTTAGTATATAAATTTCACTGTCGGCTAATAATGTTCATCTGCACGAAATCATCAAGATTTATTATATTGTCGAATATACTAATTACTCAACATTTATCGAATGTCAATAAAGTTACGAGAATAATTCTATTTAAGAATTTCTTAAGCGATTCCGAATTAATGAGACTAATATCTCGAAGACGCTTAATTTTTACTGTACTAGATCCGATACATTATGAGATTTAAAATGACGCCTCCGTATCATAATTGAAAAATATTCCTCAATACAGTTTCACTTCGTACAAATCAAAAGTGCCTTTTTGAATCGTTTCAGAATAAAAATTAACAATCACTTTTCTTCCAAAAAAAAAGAAATATTCTGTTACGTTTTTCTTGTCTACTTCTATTTCGTTGTTTTTAATATTTGGTAGCTTTAGAGAAATATATTTTCTCGATTATGCGTCGGTGGAAATAGTTTCACATTTTTACTTGATACATATTTATTGTTTTATTATTTGTTTAATTTTCGATTTAGCCGATCGCTGAAAAGTAAACGTTAAGACTAGAAAATTGAATTCGTCGTTTCTTCAGAAGTTAGGGCGGTCTTCTTTCAAAGAATTTATGTACTCGACAATGCAGGATGCGCTGCAAACATTTGTTTATATGAAAATGATGTGCCGATCCTCCGTGCTGGTAACAAAAAAAAATAACGGAAAAAACAGACAATATTAGGTCTTTTCTCTTTTCTGTTCGCCTAAAATCATATTTTGACATTTTTTCCCTTATCTCCAATTTTTACACTTTTTCTTTCTTCTACTCATATGCACCTTGAATCAATGTAAACGTGACACTATATACATTCGATACGCACTGATCACCTGCAGTAGCATGTTTGTTGTTCGACAGACTGTATTCGCGTATTTTCTTCTACTCGGTAGATTTATTTTCTTGACAAAGACTATTCTATCTTGATTTAATTGTAGTCTTTATTCAGTTTACTGATGGTCTAACGTGTTATGTTTGTTCAAACAATTGCAACGATCCATTCGATCCAAAAACAGCTACACAAGTAGCTGTACCCAATGCAACAGTATATTCATGTGCTGTAAGTTAATCTCATTTTCAAATTACAAATATACATAGTAATTGTTTATTCGAAATAGAAATTTTGGATAGCAACTGGCAATGTAGCTCGAAATTCGTTGATGAATTGCCAACCGAACAATATCGAAGGAATTGGTGTATTCTGTTGTAACAGAAATCTATGCAATGATGCTAGCAAGAAACTGTCAATAGGTTATCTCGTCTACAGTTTAGGACTTGTTCTTATTCTTATGTTGTTTTAAGACAAAGAAGATAGACTATTTCAGTAACGATTTTCTTTTAAATTGACCGTTTTCAACTGAATTTTTGCGACTCTTTTGCTTTTTATTTATTTATTTATATAAAGTTACATAAAATGTAAACAGTTTTCTAACATTGACACAATCAACCACTTTGTCTACGAAATCAATATTACACCAAGAAAATTTGTCATGTAGATATGTGAATGAATCAGGGATGTTCCTATAGGATAGGATCATCCAGTCCTGCCTTGAACTGGGATAGAATATTTAAAAAACGAATCTCTATCCATAGAAACAACTTTTTCTCAATTTTTGGAGAGTCAAACACCAATCTGTCAACGCCCAAATGAACATATTAAAAACATACAAAATGGGCATGGAAAAATTTCATTTCACTGAAGTTCTCTGAAAGGTGCATTGCTCAATAATGAAAATAATTATGTAGAAAATAGTAATTCGTTAAGAGTCTGCAAATGAAAGAAAGTAATTTACTAAATATGTAAATCGATACTATCTTGAAATGAAGAAATTGATCGTAAACGTAGAAAAACGAATAAAATCAATCAATGTTATTTGTTCAAATTCGAGAAAAACATGTATGCAATAGAATTTTAGCAGTTTTAGCAAAATCTTTATTGTTTAGACATTTTTTGAAGGAAACTTATCATTGCAATTGAATGAATTATTGGACAATTCAATGTTATATTTGGCTAATGCTTGGAGACACCAGTGAAGTAACCACAACTTCAATATGGTTTCCAATAATCAATGGTAATTGATTCATATTCTATTAATTATTGACCATTTACACATTACTGTCCACTATGCTATTGTAATCGATTAAAATTACAAAAACAAAATTACCAATAAAAGTTCATTAAATCATGGATGGGAAAAATGAATCATCGTTCACTATTTATCAATTGTTAGCTGTCAGAATCATCTGAATCGTTGACTTACGAAAAATCCTATTGAGAGCATTGAAAAATAGTTTTATGCTTTCGAAATATCGGCCTCTCAGAAATAACTGAATATAAATTCTTTGTCGGTCACAGTTTTCGACAGCAATACACCAAGAACTCTAGGTTCTCTTATAGTGGAAAACATGCAAAGTTGACTAGGCGAATACCTATGTGATTGACTACAAAAGTTAATTGTAAAATATTTAAATTGAACGTTTGTACAGAATGATTCAAGCCTTACTATTTCGGCGTGAAAAGGATACGATCATCATTTTTTTTTTTATATATTTATTTCGATAAAAATAAATAGGAGTAGGACTAATCGGATCCGAAAAATACTGTAAAGACTGTAATATTATATCAATTTCGGTTTTCACAGTTCATTGTTCATTTGTTTTTCACTATTGAACACCATGTTCCAAAATGTTTTCTAAATCAAATTAAGAATTCTATCATGATTATTACCAGAAACAACTAATCGTCTCGAACTTACACGTTTTGCTGGAAAATATCGAGCTGAAACTTCTAGAACATAAAAATAGGGTATCACTGCAACACATATAGGTACAAATGCTAATAAAACAATATTCCATTGTGTTCCTTTTGCTCGTGGAAAAGAGAAACGAAATAACACTAAACAATAAAAATAAGTAGACAAGAAGTATTCAAATAAATGTTCAAACATACTTCCAAATATACCAAACCATCCTATCAATACTGGTGAGAAGAATCCCAGTGTAATAATCATAAAATATTCATGGAATAGAGCTGAAACAATTACTACACAAGTCGCTGATAAATTGCGATTTCCATTCAATAACTAAAGAATGAAATTTTATTTCGCTAAAACCATCATGAAAATTACTTTGCTCATATCTTTATATACATAAACGTATAACCAATCATGTACAACAACATTCCATGATCGCCAAAATGTTGCAGCTGATGTTAAATTCCACCAATCCTAATAAAAAATAATTATTAAGGAAAACTTTTTTGTTTTCATTTCGCTTACCTCATAAAACATGCGATCATCAAATCGAAGTAATTCAGCAAATCCATTTAACCAACAATGGAAAAATCCATAAAAAGCTAAACAAGAAAAACGAACGACATTCTAATGAAAAAGCAATCAACAAAATAGTTTACCTAATATAACAATAAGTACTCCTGGTAGCATCAAATCAAAAATAGTTGATATTGCAAATTCAAGTGTTATTTCATCATCTATAAAAAAACGCTGAAAAATGGGAACCCAAAAGTACGCTACAATATGGTAGACTAAACATAGGATAATCATGAATTGACCAAACATTTGCATAACAATATTCCATTGAATTTTTGATGTACGAGGATAATGATCACGATAAAGTAACGTAGGTGCAAATATAAAATAGAAATATTGAGTAAAATGACTAAATTCAAACGATAATTTTTTATCTAAAATTAGAAAGCATCAGAAACTTTCAAGTAAAATTTAAAAAACGATTTAGCAAACCCTTTGAACTCTTTGATTGTTGAAGAATCTTGTCAACATTCTCACGCATAAATGAATGTGTTTTCATCATTTGTCGTAACTAAATGCAGAAAATTTATTTGAAATATTCGATTCTATTCGTATTAAAGCGATTCATCACGGACATAGGGATGTATTACTCATAGTTTTTAAATAGAAAGATTTCCTATGTAGAAAATTTGTTTTTGTGAGTCCATCTAGCCACTTACTCATAATCAGTTAATTTTAAATCTTCAATTGCATTTGTTTTTACTTGATTGTAGCTCAGACTAGTTTCCTTGTGGTCATTAGTTATTGTCATCATTGAAAACTCTGCGATTCTATAAAGTTCAAGCGCAATCTCTACTAAATAAGGTTTTGTGTGAATATTTCTTGTCCTTTTTTATTTATAAAAAAAACAGAGGTGGCTGCAATAAATACGTCGGAAAAAAAGACTTTTTTCAACTTCATTAGAGATAATTTGATCTCGTTTCTAACGAGGGGAGATGTTACAAAAAGAGCCGAAAAACAGACAAGGATTATCCCTGATAAAACGTTTTAGATTATATAATCGTTCTTTCTACATGTATAAGAAAATCACGATTGGCAAATTTCACGCTATTACTAAACTTTTCGGTTTCTACAATATTCATGACCGTTTTCAAACAGCTGTTTCTCATTTCGAATTATATCAACTCTAATTTTGCGTTGCTGACTCTATTCCACAATTATCATAAATTCTATATTACTCATATTTGCTTGTTTTTCTTTCTAGAATGCTTTTCTACAATAAAACATACTTGTTCGCCGAGTATAATTGCTGCAGAAGCAATGGGTAGCTGTTGTTTAATAATTTGCCAACTTGGTATCACCAATAAACCGGCAATATAGAAAACATAAATCAGTGACCAAATAAAATCATAGAGTTCTAAAGAAAAAAAAACGTGTTTTGTCTAAAATATCGCCATATAAAAGTCTCTCTTACTCAGATAAAATCCAGTAAACTTCCGATTACTTGCCCACATATATGTACTATAAAAAACAATAAACAGTGTAGATAAAGTCATCAGACACCAAACAAATGCGACAATGTGTAATTTACCAACAGCAAGTTTCAGAAGATCAAATGTCCAATCAAACCTAATAGGCAAAATTTGAAAAAATATCTTTTCTTTCAAAAAGATGAACACTTTATCTTACCTTCCATAATGCAGAAGATCATTTATTGCTTGACGTGATATTAACAAAAAAAAACCAGCAACAAATGCATTTCGTATACAATTAATATGTGTAATTTGAAATAAATCTGTTAATAACGATCTACGAGCAGTAAATTCACCTGTTCTTCTATGTTTAATTGAGATTTTCACAGAATGAAATGATTCATAATTTAAATCATCATTCGTCGACATGTGTTTTGTTAAATCGTTCATGATCGAAAAATAATAATGTAAAACATAAATGATTGATTGATTTTATATTTGATCAGACAAAAACTAAATAGAGAGCGTGGTTAATTATCTAAAAATTGAAACTGAATCATTTTGATGAATAAGAATTTTATTAAAACAAAATAATGAATGTATAGAACGTCATATATTACAGCATGAAATTTTAGACTGCGACAGTTTCACCTGTCACACTTCGCTGATCAATGCCGCCTATAAAAACGATCAAACGAGGTAATAGAACCTTCTTATACTCACCATATGAAAAGTAATGCATAATGATTCAATAGAACGAAAGTCGCGTGGTATTTATTTATCTTTGCTACTTTCTTATTCGCTTTACAATCGATTGCAAGACAAATATGATGCCTAAAGAAGAAAAAAAGAGGGAACATGACAAGTTGATAGATGAAATAAATACGTATGTATTTAATGACCTTCGAAGAAATTATTCCATTTAATAAAATAGCCTCATATATAACGTACTATTTGACAGAACTCAGCTGGTGATTTGCGTTCTTTCAAAACATGATGAATATATATATATACGAATATGATCATCAACTACTACTTCTCTCTGATTCGTTGATATTGACTACTTAATAACTATGGCTCTACGATATTCACGGCTATGTGCTAAGTATGAATCATAATCGGGGAGGTCGCCTCCGGTTAGGGCTTATCAACAAAGATGCTTCTTTGCAATCTAACAGATATGTACAGACATACATATCTGTAAAGTTACTAACAGTACTGAACTACAGTGAATAATCAGTAGTCATTCAAAATAGGTTTCATTGGCTCATTCAAAGATTTAAAAAAAAACAAGAGCCTATATTACATTAATAAATTAAGTAATATTGAGTACATCTAGATTACTAAGGAAACCATTTTTCCTATTTATTTGAAATTTCTCGTAAAAAAATCAAACACCTATGGTTTGTTGAAACTGAAATTGAGCGAAACAAAATGAAGTTATTGAATAATGAAAATCTACAACCAAAGATGACTACAAATCGCAAACCTCTGATATCCCCACTGTATAATAAGCAACAACAGATGCTTAGAAAACAACTTACACTTGTTAGAAATAAACAAGTACGAGCAGTACCAGGTAAAATATATCAATTAGCAATCATGAGTTAATTAAAATATTTTTCTTCTCAGATGGCTACTATACTGGTCTCATTAATGATATGCATAAAGACTACATAAATTTTCTAGAAAAAGGAACATGTCTTCAGATGGAATATTTAAATCCATTAATTCAACATAGTCAACAAACCGCTGATTTAATTCATCACTTTAATGAAGAAACTCGTTTAGAAGAAAAGAAATTAGATAAATTTAAAGCACCAAGAACTCTAAATGCTTTATCAATACAATGTTCACTTCCATCAAAATATGATGAATTAGAAAATCTTTCTCCGTTATCTTTCTTAGTTAAATACGCGAAACCATTATTCAATCGGCAACGTATTGTGATGAAATTAATACGTAGAATCCATGCAGATGCAACAATAGATATTGATGATGCAAAAGATATTGTTTTCGAGTATTTTAATCGCTATATAACCCACAAAGACATCCAGGAACTTTTTCATTTTCTTAATATTCATTCGTTGACTAAATTTCAAGCAAAAGAAATGATTGTCATTTGTTGTTATGCTGAACGATATTTTCTTCATAAATTAAAGAAAAATGAAACTATTTTATTTGAACGGCCATTACAAGAAATAATTGATTTTGAATTTTTAAAAAGAAAATTAGCTGGATTGAAATTAACGAATGATTTCAAAAATTTAATTAAGACTCTGGAACCACCTGCTAATGAATAGACAATTAATTTTATTGATATATTAATGTATTCTAATTCAATTAGAGAAAAAAATCGAACTTAATCATTTTTGACTTTTTTTTTATAATGCTTTATTTTGGTGAGCACCACGTGAGTAGTTTACACCTGCTATGAGCGAACATCGCTCCTGTAGCATATAAAAAAAATCAAATAGTTGAAAAGAAAAAACAAAGATCGAGTACACTAGAAACAAAGAGAAAAAGAAAAAAGAAAGATGCTACAAAAGTTTAGGAAAGTAGAATAGGGATGGTAATCCACCATTCAGAAGGCTTTTGATGTTGCTGCGTGTTCTTCCTCTACCAAATATTGCTCTCTTTTCTTTTGCAAGTGAAGGATTTGTGAAATGTTCTTGTAAGTATATGATTGATAGTTTGTGTTGTAAAAAGTCTTCTAGAACACGAGGATTTGTTCTGAGTATTGTCGATGTTAAGTTATCCCAATGAGTATCTGCAAGTTCAGTAAACGATTTGTATTTTGGTAGACTCTCGATTTCGATGTTTGTAGCATCAGACCACTGATGAATTTTTCGAAAAATTTGACGATTCATTGCTTCAAGTTGTTTTTGTTTATTCCCGGTCAAAATCGGATAAATGTTAAAAAGCGACTGGTAGTACGGTCTAATGTAAGCATTGAAAAGTCTATAGTTGACTTTTTCACTCATCATTCGACTCGATGGGAGTCTTTTGAACACATTTACGTTCTTACGTATTTTATCTTTGATATAGTTGATGTGTGTCGTAAAGGACAATCATTTTTGACTTTCTCTCTGTACGATCACTCGAAATATGGTTTCTCTTCAATTTTTTGCAAATCAAGTTTTCTAGTACATATCGTTTACAAAAGTTTGAATGTAGGCATAGACAACGACGCCAAATCTTAGAATTCTCTCAATACAAAACAGGATTGTAAGAAATTCTTACTCTATATAAAAATGCTGATCGTAGAATGAATTTTGAAAATATAACAAAGCATTGAATTTGAATTGAATCAATAAAAAGACTCGTAATTAATAAATCGAATTTAAATGGCAAACAGTACAGACGCGTTCGATCTTTGTATTGCCATGTTACATGTGCGCTCGTTTTGCATAAAGATACATTTTGAATGAAAAATGTATCACAATACTCGTGTCTATCATTGTAACATTTTTGTTCTACTACTCGTGATAGTTATCTCCGATCAAGGGTTATCAAGTATATTATCATTCAAACATTTTTCTGCACATCGCTATTATATTCACATTTGCAATAAATCAAGATCAAGGATTCAGATGAGTTAAATGCTAGATAATGCACGAGGCTTATGCTTTTCCTGTCAAAAATTATTCGTAGACTTTTATTCGAAAGTCGTATTCTGTTCCTATTTAAAACGGTTATACCCTTTTTTCCTCAATTTTCTATGATTGATAAAACTCCTTTTTAGTGTTCAGTATTTCTATTTGATATAAAGATAAAAACAAAAACAAAAACAAATAACAATCAAAGCTAACAAACAACTTATTCCTTCATTCAAATTGAAAACAAGTTTTAATATCTATTAAAAACAAAAAATTAACTATGCGGTTTTTTTCTTTTTTTCAACAATTGTTCGCTTTTGAGCTATTTCAACAAATTTTTCGTGTCGTCGTTGAGTTAATTTCATATCTTCAACTAAAATTTCATGTCGACGTTGTTCACGTTCAACATTTTCAAGGTCGTTATTTTCTTGATAATATTTTACAGCTGTATCATTAGCATCTATGTCATCGTGTAATTTATTAACTTGTTTACTTAAACGTTCTTCATGTTTTTCGACTAGATCTCGCGTTTGTTTATTATCATGTAAATTAAATATAAGTTCGATATTATCAGTAACATGATCGCGAAAAGAAAATTTCGATAAATTCAAAGGATTATTCGACGATGAAGAATTACAAACATGAATATTATTCATTCGTGTTATTGTACGAATTTCCGATAGATAACTTTCGATATGTGTTGATAGATCTACTTGATCTTTATCATGAAAATGAACGATAATATCACAATCACGTGATAAACGAAGCATTTGTTTGAAATATGTTGCATTTTTTAGAATTATACGAATAATTTGGATCACTTGAGAATCGATTGGATTGATACTAAGCAAAAAAATGAATAAATCAATGAAAATTTCTTATAACATATTATATGATTAGTGAAGGCGTAATTTTAGATGATATTAACAGAATTTCGAACTATTTTATGAAGTTTGAATATTGAATTTTTTCGAAAATTTTATATAACACCGACTCTTGTAGTAGTTAATCGTAGAGAATGTTCGGTGTAAAGCATTCTTAATACAATTGACTAAATTTTGTAGTAAAGTCAAGCTAATCCAGAAGGCGTAGTTTAAACCAACGAGATGAATATAGACTCTATAACGTATTTTGAACAATAATCGATGCCAATCTATGTGGCGTAAACCGAATAGAAGTTGCTGAAAGGGCAAACCAAATTGCAACATGGAAAATACAAGTTAAGATCTGATTATAATCGAAAATACCATGCAATGTTGTTTTCTTAAATCTAGTTTATACGATAGGGAATCTGGAATTATTATCCGTGAAGAGAATTAGAACACTACTGAACTGATCGAACAATAAGAAATTCTACATTGAAATTTTCATAAATGAGAATATGAATGATCTCTTTACACTTATTCGCAATATATTTAAAAGAAATAATTGGATAATTAAAAATAATTCTATGACGACTCTCAGTGATAACTTCAACCTCTAATAAAAAAAAATCATAAAACAGAATCGACAAAAAGTAATCTTACTTTTCAATATTTTTCATCGACGGATATGACTGATGAATAAGATAACCCTGTTTTCCGTGTGTTAAATCTTGCCATAATTCTTCTGTCATAGCTGGTAAAAATGGATGATAAAGAATAAGATATTGTTTTAATAAGTAGTATAGTAATATCTGAACGTTTGATTTATTATTGCTTGTTAATTGTTGTTTTATAGGAATTTTACTAAATTCAATATAAAAATCACAAAAATCTTTTATGAATGAATCACGTAAACGAACAACAGCCAAATGAAATGTATAATTATTTAAAGACTCATTAATTTTTCCTATGGTTTTATTTAATTCGTTTAACATCCAACGATCAACAAGACGATTTTCTACTAATTTTTCTATTTGTTCATAATTTATTTTTGATAAATTTTCATCACGAAAATCCATATCAGCTAAGGCAAATTCTGTAACATATTTATAAGCATTCCAAACTTTATTACAATAGCGTGCAACATAATCGAAATGTGTTGGATCGAAACGTATGGCCTGTTGAAATATATCGTAAGACAAAAGAAAAAGGCGAAGACCATCGGATCCTATCGGTTGAATGCCTGATGGATATTGCGTAGCTTGTATACGTTTAGCGCGTTCAATTTCATTACGTGATAAATGCGATTGTTCAAGACGTGCTTGTAACGATTGAAGACTTATTCCATTAATAACATCCATGGGATCAATTATATTACCTTAAAGAAAAACAAAATCGATATTTCTATTTTGCAAAACGAAGGAAAAGTTAACCTAATGATTTTGACATTTTTTTCCCATTGGGATCACAAATTAGTCCATGAAAAAGAACTTCATGAAATGGTAACTGATTCGTTAGTTTAAGACTCTAAAGATAAGATAGAATTTTCAAACAAAAAATCCAAGACTAAGACAGCAAGTATTTACAAGCATAACCATCCGAGCAACCCAAAAGAACATAATATCATAACCGGTTTCAAGTAATGCTGTTGGAAATTCTTTTGAATTTTTTTTATTAAAAACTGACATAGGCAATAGACCTGATGAAAACCATGTGTCAAGTACATCTTGATCTTGTTCAATATGAATTGAATCTGACGGAATATTTGGGAATAATAGCGTAGCTTTTTGTTTTGCTTCTTCAAGCGACTTTGCACCAATCCATTTATATTCAGATAAATTACTATTTATTGAACATCGATACATTGGTATAGAATGTCCCCACCAAAGTTGTCTTGATAAACACCATGGCCGAGTATTATCAAGCCAATACTTCCATACTTTACGAGTCGATGGTGGTGTTAGTTTTAGAGTATTGTTTTCGACCACAGCTGAAGCTTGTCGACCTAAAACAAATTCGTAAGAATTTTAATTATGAATGCGAATCTATCATCAAAGCATAAACTTTTTGTAGTCTGACAATTTTACTCATCAATATCGTTCAAGGTGAAAATTGAATTTGACGAATGTCTTTCGAAACAGATGCTATAAAAATCGACTTACTCATTTCATTCGTATCCAAAAACCACTGTTCTTTAACCATTGGTTCTATAATATCACCTGTTCGGCTACATACAGGTACGATCATTTTTGGTTGTTCTTGTTCTCCTCGTCTTAGTCCTTGATCTTCAAGCAATTGAAGAACTTTCTCGCGTGCATCATAACGATGTAAATTATTTAATTGATGATAAAAATGATGATTTGAATCGAGTTGTGCATAACCTTGATCGTTTAACATAGTTCGAATTTCAAGTTTATGTTTTATTGCTAATCCATAATCGAATGCATCATGACCAGGTGTTAATTTAACTGCGCCAGTACCAAAATTCTGGTCAACACGCTCGTCGAATATAATCGGTAAACGATCTTGAGGATCAAATGGATTTTGAACAAATTTATTTTTAAATGATGAATAACGAGGATCCATTGGATGAACAGCAATGCCTGTATCAGCTAAGATTGTTTCTGGTCGTGTTGTACTAACAATAATTTCTTTGTTTTGTCCTTCATCTATAACTCTATATGCGATATTATAAAGTACACCTAGTTCAATCTCTTTTGAATAACCAGGTATTGAAAATTTTGTTCGTCCATTAATTTCTTTTGAATCAACTTCAATATCACTAACAACTGATTGCAGTTTGCAACACCAATTCACAATACGTCGATCACGATAAATAAGACCATCCTCATACAAACGTAAAAATGAATCACGGACATTTTCAACAAGATTTGGATCCATTGTAAAATAAGCATTTGACCAATCGAATAATGGACACAAACGTTTTAATTGCGTTTCAATTGTTTGTCGATAATTTGAAGACCATCGATGACATTCTTCAAGGAATTTTTCTCTTCCTAAGTCTTCACGTGTTCGAGGAGCAAGATGCTTTTCAACTATAACCTTAAAATAACAAATAAAAGCAACAGATGTTTTTGTTCTGATGTTGTAAAAATAGATATACGAAATATTTTAGACGTTTGAAAACATTTGTTATTTACAATGAAACACTAATTGATTTTTCAATGTTATTGTGATCGTCCCATGAGAATTTTCTTGTAACATGTTCCAAATATTTTCTATAGGGCCAACAATGATCTAGTTTATCAACTTAGTATGAGAATTAATTGGATTGATAGACGCACTTTTAGTTGCTGATCTAAATTATCTTAAAATGCAATTGACTTATTTCTTTAGCTCCTTTTTCTACTAGAGTTTCATGAAATAATGAACCGAGTTATTTTTATCACAATAGATCAATAGAAAGAAGAATTCTCATTCAGAATGTTGTTCTCAGAACTATTTCGAACCAATAGTTGTTCAATTACTGCGTCCTCGAAAGTATCGTTACATGTTTTCATTCAGAAAAGAAACGATGCATCTGAAATTGTGTGGCTATTTAGTAATCAACACATTAAAATAATCTAACAAGATTGTAAAGAGTTCTAGGCATTCTTTTCTTATCAAATTAAGAATAATCAATCAAAGCCAAGCTGAACTATCATGTTTATATAAATTTAGACAAAATGCTTAGAAATTTGTTGACTGGTTTTACTCTATTCATTATTAATCCCCTTGCTTTTTCGTTTATTTAATATTTAAATATCTTACTTAGCGTTGCTAGTTAGTCTTACAGACTAATTAAAAACTCTTTTCCTTTTCATTGAATCAGATCTCTATTCAAAACTATCTCTACTGCATCTCTCACATTATCTTTAAATTGCGCGTCAAAATATCTTATTTCAAATCTACCTGTGTAGCAATACCAGCATGATCATAACCAGGTATACAACGAGCATAGGATTTCTTTTGCATTGTATGCCATCTTAAAAGACAATCATGAACAGATGCAGTTAATGCATGGCCCAAATGAACCGTTCCAGTGACGTTTGGTGGTGGGAAAAGCATAACAAATGGTTTTTCATTACTATCTGATGATGGCGATGATAAATATGCGTTTGTTGTTGCTTCAGCAAATATTGATGCCCATTTTGGTTCAAAAAGAGAAGGTTGGTGAGTTTTTGATAGCCATCGATAGGCTGTTATACGTTGAAATGAATAATTACACAAAAAGGCTTTAGTCAACATCTATAAAAACAAAATTATTCTATTTATGAACTTCATCTTCTTTTCTTTTCTTAGGCAAATATTTGATTGAATATATCCAGGTTCATCATTCAGACCGCCTGAAAGATGGCATTAAACGGTCAAGAAAAGGCGTAATTAATGCCCTAAACGATGAAAAACTACCGCCGTTTTTCCTGAGAACGTTAACGACGTCATTTAAGGACGTTTCCGATGAAAAAGTCGAGTAATAAAAGGACTCTATTTTCGTCCCTTACCCTCTCAATCTCGCCGTTTTGCACAGCTTAAAATCAGTGTTACGTTGATCATTTATATTTTATTTCTCAAAATAAAATACAATACAATAAAATAAAGCTAAAATACAATAAAATTGAATAAAATTGAATAATCTAAAAAATAGAATAGAATAAAATAAATACAGAAAAATAGCAAGTAGTATCGCATATATTAAAAAACAACGAATTTCACACAATACAGAAAAAAAACAAAAAAATAGCTCTGGTATGACTTGCAGTGAATAGAAAGATTAAAATTTAAAAAAATTCTTGTTTGCCTTTACCTGTACAATGAATTTCGGTGACGCATAAATATTTATGTGTAGGAAAAGAAAAAAAATTAGATTAAATTATTCCTTATATTTAAAGTATAAATATTAAAAAATAAATAAATAAATAAATGTATATGTCGCAGGAGAAATTAAATTTTCCTAAATGTTCCTAGGAAAAATTAAAATTTTAATTTCTCGTGCCACATATATTCTAAACTATTGAATTTTAATAATACAAATTACCGTTTAAAACACCTTGGAAGTACAATTTAGATGAAACAAAAATAATTGCTTATTTTCAAAATATGAATATGTACTTAATTCGAACGAAAAACACACCTATAATATCTAGAAATATAAGAATGCAACTAAATTAAATTAGGATAACATAGAATCAATAGGGAAAAAAAAGTTATTTTTAACTTATAAATAAGTATAGATTTAAATATAAGAAAATATTAAATTTTCTAATATCTTGAAAAAATTATTGAACAAAAATAATCATCAATCATATAGTACAAAAAAAGAAAATAGTACGTTGTTCGTTAGGTGCGAATGAACACATATTTGGCCCTAAAGCAGCAACAATTTTTATCCTATTTAGAAAAATAAAAAATATTTTATAATTAAAGTATCGTAGAAATCAAATAAACTAACTTTGTTTTTCTTAGTTCCTAAATGGGTATAAATTTAACTTCCACGTAAAAATTGATTAACAATATCTCAGAACAGAAAATAAATAAATAAATGAAATATTGTTGGTTTTTATTTTAATGATGTATATATATATTTATACACATGTCGATTCAGTGGCGTATCTAGCTCAGTGTTTCCTATGGAAGTTTAAAACTATATGCGGCTTTTAAGGTACGGAGATCAAAGAAATCAGAGTGTAAACTATTTTAGCAAAGTGTATATTGTACATTTTGTTTTTCTGGGCAAGTGTATAGCAGAGTGTAAATCAAAACCAGCAGATGTTCTGTACATTTTGCTTCTGCTGTGTACACTTGCCATTGGAAACACTGATGCACACTATGAATCATCGCTTCATTGACTAATAAAACATTTCGCAACGTCATCTATCAATTATTCTATTGGTGAGATTTTCCCAAGCCAATCAAATGAGGGTGATTCATTCGAATTGCCCAGATCGTTCATTCCTACAATTGGATCCAATCTGATCTGAAAACGGGTTAACTCAGATCATCTATGAAAACCCACGAGACTCGACGGATTCCGGGTTTCAGACCGAGATTCGGATCCATATGATCGAAAACCGATACATATCCGATCGTATCGTACTCTGGGATCCGATACGCCAAAAAGTCTGCTATAGTCAACCTCTAAAAATCTTTTTTGTACTAAATAGAATTTTGATAATTTTTCTAAATTCTTTCGTCGGATCCGTCAATAATTATGAAACCCAGAATCCAATTGAATTTCCACGGTTAGTAGGGTGTTATAGGATCTGATAGAATTCGTCGTCGGATTAGTCAACCTGGGTGATTGGTTGTTCTTCAGCTAGAAAAAAAAAGTTTTCCACGTTTCGGTTCAGTTTTTATCTCGAGAGAAAATTGATCGAAATGATAAATTTAGTTATTATTATTAATAAGAAAAAGAATAAAATTGAAGTATAAATTTATGAATAAATAAAGAAAACCGCTAGACTTAAAATGAATTCATTTCTATTAAGAAATAATGATATCAATTTTATTTCAAAATAAAATATTGAATCTGATTTGTCTTAATTCAATTGTAAATAAATTTCACTTGAAATAACATAACGATACCATAGGCGGCGGAGCCATTAGGCTTGGAGAGGCTCAAGCCTCCCCTAAAAAACAATTGGGGAGGCTCAGATATTTGAAAAGAATACAGACTTCGTCGTGATTTACCTAACTTACAATATATTAGGAAAACTGTTTCACGAATATTGTAAATTATTGCATTTATAGCTAACAAATCTCACTTCAACGGCTACGGCTCAGAGATGCTTCAGTGTTATAAATGGAATAAAGACATCTACGATCAATAATGACACAACAACACTTTAATATTGCCTTTATTTCTCATATTCATTCAGGAAAAATAGATCAGTTAGACATGAAGAGCATTTGTTCTGAGTGTATTGCGAAAAACTAGATAAAAGACGTTATTGGATATGAACAATAGTTTTTGTACTTATGATATGTTTGCTTTAGTCAAAGTTTAAGATTTTTTTATGCTTATGTTGATAAGGAAATAAAAATTTTGATAGTATAGTCCCTAGTCGAGAATCGCCTAATGAATCCTCAGGCAGTTCCTGTCGTGAGTCCTCGACGAGTTAAGAAAAATTTGAAAACTTTCTATCGAGACTATCAAAAACCTACGTGAAAATTCGAAAGTATCTTCGAAAACTCGTAAGGGATTTCTAAAAAAGGACTGGAAAGTGCCATAGAAATCTCGAGAAGTGAACAGAGAGTTTCTTGGAATTTCTAAGACACTCTCTATTCAGTTTTTAGAAATCTTTTACAAATTTTCGAAGACACGTTCGGATTTTTTCGTAGATTTTTGATAGTCTCGATAGAAATTTTTCATATTTTTCTTAACTCCTCGGGAACTGATGACAGGCCCTTCTAAAAAATTCAAAATTGGTGGGGACTCTGAGGATGCGTTAAGTGATTCTTGACTAGAAACAGAATTTCCGATTGTTCTGCAGCCATATAAATGGATCAATACAGAAAAAATTTTCAATCACAGTTGTGACAACGAATTTTAAAAGTCTATCTTCTCTCCAAATGTCGACTTTTTATCGTTCGTTGAAAAAAATTTGAGCCTCCCCTAAATTCAAAATGTTCCGCCACCTATGAACGATACTGATTTTTTTTTACTATAATTATCGCTTAATCTCTTTGATTAAAAAAATTTCACTATGAATAAAATACGAATTAGTTTCAGCTCAATTCAGAATAAGCGAGTACTAATAACGAATGAACTTTGTTGACAGTGAACATGAAAATCATGTTAATTTCGCTTTAGAATTGAAAAAAGTTCTAACAATTTTTATTAAAATAAAATAATCTGATTGAAATGCATTTCAAACAAAAATAAAGCTGCATGTATAAATTCATCACAAAAGTAGTAATGTATTTACATTTGAAAGCAAATCTAATATTTGATCACACGTATTTGATTGTATGAATTAAAAATAAAAATTATATAAAATCTCATGTTTCATCTCAAAATTAAAAAAAGAATTAATCAGTATTATTTCTCATGAAATTCTTTTTTTTTGTCTCAGAATTAAATATAAAAGAAAATAGAAATACCGTAAAAGTTAGGTAAAAAAGAAAAAAATTAAAAAATATTGATAGAAAAGAAGCTTTTTATCGTCCAGATGTTCGTAAAAAGACTGAAGTATTTTTTGAGTTGTTTCATGTGAATTCACTTTCGAAAATATTAATTTTTTGAAAGGTTTTACGAGTTTTAATAGAGAAAAAAAAATTCTAGCAGCCTTTTTTTATTAATAGTAGTGAATAACAGATATCGAAAAAAATATTTTGAAATTTTTTCTACACCAACAGCGAATTACCGTCAGAACCAAAGGTAATATTTTAAAACCGGTTAAAACCGTCGATTACCGTGGTTTTCCGGCGGCAATATCGAAACCGGCGGTATCTATAAAAAATGATGGCATGGGAAGTATCTATTTTATACCCATATTTATATCTCAGAATAAAAGAGACGTAAAAAACGTTCGCCATAGAAGGTAGTCGTTTCCGGCAACACGGAAACTACCATCTAAAAGACCACCGCTTTTCGGTGCTTCGTTGCTGGCCATCATAACGGCTGTCGTTTTTAGTCGTTTAGGGCCGTTTACGGACCGTTCTATACGACATGAGATAGTAACCCATTGAAAATTCAATTATTTATTTATTTATTTATTTATTTATTTATTTATTTATTCATTTATTTATTTAAAATTCCTTTTCTTCTCTCTCTCTCTGTGTTATTGATAGTTATTTCAATTGAAAATATCTATACGTTAAAAAAAAGAAAACAACTGTTCACAAACTAAACTCCCATGAGAGAAACAAATAAAATGTTTTAACAATATAGTATTCAACTTTGTTGTTCTTTTTCCAAAAACAGGAATATGAGGAAAAGATAGTACACTCTTGATTGTGTTCAATTAACAACATGAAATAAATATCACTGATAAACAAGAGAAATAATAAGAATTACAAAAGCAAAACCAATAAGAATAAACACACACGCGAATCCAAGAATTTTTCGCTCTTGGATGCTCTCTCTTATAATAACAAATGCATTACGATTAGCTCTTGATGGCGTTGAAACCATAGGAGATGAAAGTTTTCCGGCTTGCTTAGTTGTTGATTTGTGTTCATTTTTGCGTTTAGGAGATTGTGAATTCGTGGAACTTTGAGGTTTTTTACTAAAAATAAAAAACAGAAAATAAACCGTTTGTTTTTTCAAACATCATTAAGTATTTACGGCTGAGTAGATTTATCTTTAACAGATAATTTTTTATCTGTTGTTAATAAAGTTTTAATTTCTGATTCAGTTTTACTTTTCTCTTGCTGTGAAGCAATAATTTCTATATTAGAAGAGAGTAATGATTTTTCGATATGTTTCGATGAACTTTCCACTTCAGCTGATTGTTTTCCCGACTTTCTTTTTCCAGTACCGGAACGGTTTGAAGTATTACGTTCTTGTGAAAGTATCTGATCTTCTACATTGGATACTACTGAGATAGTAGATCTTTCTGCAATAACAGTCTTTATTGGTTCTTGTTTTTTAACAGATACATCAGAGTTTTGTGTTTCTCGAATGGTACTTGTTAAAGTAACTTGTTTAATTTTATTGTTTGTTTGAATATATGGTCTAGACTTCCGTGGCATCGCTGCCGGTGGAACGAATTCTTGCATTGTTTCTATAGAAGATTCTGTTTTTTTAAGTGAACTTGCAGGTTTTCGTGGTTCATTAGTTGGTTTCGGTGATTGTCTGCGAACAACACAAGCATAAGAGTCACCTTTGAATGCTGTTTCAGTTGTTGCTTTAGATACAAATGTATGCCGCTCTGATTGATTAACAATACTTGTCGGTCGTAATAATTGTTCATTTAAGGCAGCAGAAAATTGATGTTCTTGAAACGAGGATGCACTTTGCGTTGAGGTTTTCGTCACGGCAATGAACTTTTGGTTTTCAATTATTGATCTATTAGCGTCTTCATTTGATGGAATAGGTTGTGGTAGTTCTATAACGGTAGGTTTTTCTAATTTTTTACTAGTTACACTTGGTGAATAATTTTCCATAGATTTCATTGTCGACTTTTCATGTAACATTTCATTACCCTGTACTGATTGAGCGGCTGTGTGTTGTTCTAATTTTTCACTGGCTCTAATGTGATCATTATCTATATTTGTTATTACTGTTTGTTCAGGTACTTTATCTGATGATAAAGATTGTGTTGATTCAATATTAACGGATTGTTCTACTATGTTGTTTGTATTAACAGAATAATTATTTTCGATGAATTGTTTAATTTCTTCAATATCTATTATCGATTGTTCTAAAGCTTCATTAGGTGCAACTGAATTTTCGTGATTCACAACATTTATTGTATTTCGTAAATTTTCTTCATTTAATAATACAGATGTTGTTGATTGAACAATTGAAGATTGTTCTAGTTTATTATTTTCCGTATTTGTATGATTATGTTCAAAATGTGTTATCATAGTTTCTTTGTTGGGTGTAACTGATGGTTTGAATTCTATATTTTTAATGGTTGATGTAATGATTTGTTGCTGTGTTGTACCTTCAATTGTCATTGTGGACTGTTCTGATTGTTCATTCATATTAATAGAAGGTATATCTTCAGTAATTATTGTTATTGCATCTTCCGATGATTTCGTTTCAATACTATGTACATTCAACGATAAAACTTGCTTTTGTTCTTCTATGATGATAGTTGGTTGATCAGTTGTAATTACAGATGATTCGTATTGAACGGATTGTTCAATTGATGATGCAGTTTGTTCTTGCTTTTTAAGTTTATCTTCTTCATTTAAGGTTCTAGATTGTTCAGTGTCTTCAAATGATCGCATTGGTTCTTCTACAATTTCATATTCTGCTTTAAATTGCTCATCTTCTTGGTTTAAAATCGTAGATTGTTGTTGCGATTCTTCAATCTCTTTTTGTAATGTGGTAGTATATGCTAAATTTTCATCATTTGGTCCGAGAAATTCTTCCCATTCTTGTACATCACTTATAGATGATTCTGTATTTTCATTAAAATTTGTAACGATTGTTTCGGCTTGTTTTTCTACGATTGATTTATCGGTTGATTTCTCTGTTGTAGTTTGCTGCAAATGCTGATTTAAGATTATAGATTGTGATGACTGTTCGATTGTTGAAGTCGATTCTTGTATTTCTTCTCGTGATGTGGTA
>OENM01000121.1:0-32390 GCA_900239745.1 Rotaria magnacalcarata | reverse complement strand
ATAGATTGTGATGACTGTTCGATTGTTGATGTCTATTCTTGTATTTCTTCTCGTGATGTGGTAGTATGCTCGAATGCTTCTTGATCTTTTACAGCTTGCTGATGTTCGTCATTTGATCCGAGAAATTTTTTGCATTCTTGTATGCCACTTATAGATGATTCTGCATTTTCATTAATGTTTGTTACGATTGTTTCGGCTTGTTTTTCATTGGTATGGGCAGACTGTTCAATTGTCGATAAAGAGTGCTTGACACGGTCAGCATGAGCTGTTGAGTACTTGACTTTTACGTTATTATCTGTATGCTGTTCGGCTTGTTTAACTGATACTACAAATTGTTCTGATTTTTTTACTACACCATTGCAATTTTGTGATTCATAAGTTACTACTTCATTCCATTCTTGTTTCAGCACACCATTCTGAGTATTTAGCATGTTGGAATTACTACAAATATTCGTAAGGAACATTTTTTTTTCTTTGTAGAGTATATTTGAATCAATTACGGAAATGTCCTGCAGGTTTTGTTTTCAACTTTAGAAACAAAATAAGGAACTATAATTCTCATGATTTCCATCGTATGAAGAAAATACAAAGCATCATTTAGAGACATCCGGTAACTTTTTCTTCTTAGCTAAAGCTACTACTTTAATCAATTAACTGGTCGATTTATATATAAATGTACTTAAAGAGATTCTATGTCCAAAACTCAAAGATAGAATTCTTTTTTTCTAATTCAACATGATCATCTTAGTAGTCAGAATAAATCTCATTTGTTAATGAAAATCTCAATATTTTAGAAATAAATTTCATTTCAAAGTTATCTCCTGCATGTAAATCTTAACATAGATTTTCTCATAGGTCAAGGATATCTGTTTCGCTCAAATTTTATCAATACCTTTGTAAATGTTTTGTTTTCTTTGAAGATTGTTCATGTGATAATTTTATTTCTTGCTGTTTAGCAGGCGACAATTTTGACTTTTGTAAACTTGACGATTCAACAGTAACATTCGATGATTTTAAATCGCATTTATCGGGTAGTATTGATTTCGTATGTTTTTCTGTTGAAACTTGCTGATGACCATCTTCTTTACAACTTAAATATTGTTCATCATTAGTAACAGTATGTTCCGGATGTTCTACAAAAATAAAATATGCTTATATAGATTGCATCATCTAAACCTAGATCTCATATCTACCTGCTCTTGTTTGAATAGCTATATCAAGTACTTGTTTAGCATATGAGTTATTTTGAATTAATTTTCCTATTTGGTTTGTTTTGATAATATCAAAAACATGTTGTTGTAATTGAGTAAAATATTTAAATAAAGAAATTTCCGTTTTATCTGCAAAGTCTACAATTGCTATGGTATTAAAACAATAGTTGGAAATGATTAAACATAAATGTAAACGGGCTTTATCATAAGGAGTTAATTCATTTAATTCTTTTACATAATTAAAACATTGCATTGTTGAATATTTTAAACTTAACGGTATCAAATATTTAATAATTATTGATAAATAATAACCATCCGTCCATGTTTTGAAATAAAAATCTCTAATATATGTTTCTTGCGTATTTAAACTATGATTTAAAATATTATTCAACCAATGTATAGTAATACTACGATCTTGTCCAAAACCTAAGAGTGTTTTCTCTAGTAAACAATTTCGATCGTTTATTCGAAACGATGGAAAATCAAATATTTTCATAATGATCCATAATAAGGCTAAGGTTTGTTTACGATTTCCTGATAATATTTCATATGGAGATATATCGATATGATGCATACGTTGTTTTAAATAATCTAAAACGTATTGAATATTAGTTAATGAATGAAAGCGTGTATGACCACGTTCACGTTTTAATTTTTGTAATGATAAAATTTCAATTAGATCAATTAAAATAATTCCATTTGATAAGTCACTGATTTGAATTATTTTTCCGCTGTTTTTCAATGATAGATGATAATTAATAAATTTTAAAAAACTTGCTATTTGAATATCGTCCATTCGTTCATGTAATTCTTCAATACGTTTATTTGCGTAATAATCATTTGAGTAATTAAATGTTGAGCGTGTAGCAAGTTCTAATGTGTTGGTTCTCTCTCCATACGATTGTAAAGATGATAATGTGGAGTCATCACTGATAGGATTATTATCACTGGTTGAAATCAATGACGATGTAACGATAGACGATGATGAAATAGGACAAGGTTCTGTCGTTTTTTTAGTAGTTGAAAAATACATTGTGGTCGAAACTAAGGACGAACACTATTCACGTCGTTCGATATATGTCATTAGTAATGTTGGTTGATTGTTGCCATTGTTTTATGTATCATAATCATTAGCGAAATCTATTCCGTCGTATTTATCGATCAGATTCCATTATGGAGTAGACAAAAAAGAACATGAATTTGCCACCACTAACGTATGAGAATAAAAAATGGTTGTATTTAATTTGGTATAATGAAAAGGGACTATTAGAAGAAGAAAAAAAGAATACGAAAGAAAGGTGTTATTCTACGACTGAAAGTTATAAATAAACCGACAGCTATGAAAATGTTTTGATGTATTTTGCATAAAAACCCACCGACAACATGAGAAAGACAGGTTAAATTTTATCAAAAACAAACAACTCTATTTTTTTCTCTCTCTACATAATCGATTGTCTTCTATCAACTCGTCACTAAATATATCCGCTGCATGACTATTTCTTATCTTCATATGTTCGAGCCAACAAGAAAGAAAATGATTAATACTCCATTCTGTTTTTTTTTATTCCATCTTTTTTTCTTCGCCTTATTCGCCTACTCATGCTTCCCTTTTTTTTCTTCTTTTTTTTGCAGAGAATAACATTAGTTTTCAATGCCGCTTTGTGTGCACTCTGTCTCATTCGGCTAACAACTTTCTGGTATTTTTATGTCATACGACGACAGAGAGAGGAGCGAGTGCACCAAAAGGAAAAAGAAAGGAACAAAATGAATTATGAGCATGCACATAGAACATGAAAGAAGAAATAATCTTTTACATTCGCTCATTTTCTATTTTTATCATTATCTTGATGTCTATCAACAATATAGCTCAATATTTACTCGGAAGAAAAAATACACAAGACAAATTTACCTAGAGTCTATGGGCGCCACAAGAACAAATCTGCAACTAGTCATTGAACATGGTCGACAATGAAAATAATGACAGTGACTTCTAAAACTGTGCGTATATGTTATTCATTAAATTGTATATAGGGTCATATCGCCTTGAGCGTCAAAAGTGTAAAATGCACACCTATCATTTGTCTAAACGAAACAAATTTTATTACGTGACATATATTTATATGTGCAAGAAGAAAGAAAGAATTTTTGACCACATCCAATTAAACAAATAGTATCAGATGTATCAAAAAAAGTGTTGATGAAAGAGACAGAGTCAATATGACCAGTATCATCTATCGATTGAAAAGAAGAAATATTTACATGCATACATATATTAGCCTAGGGGAAATATACGTCGTTTATTTTTCGTGCATAATAAAAAACAACAGACCGAAAGAATAAAACTATTCGATAGTGGGATTTATACGTGTAGTCAATCTATTGTCAACAGGTAATGGAAGTGTTACTAGACCATAAGATTGAATACTTGATGATGAATGCACACTTGAAAATTTGTTTGCTTCAAGATTAAAAGCGAATTGTACAGAACAAGAAAGACTATTTGAACAACATACACACAAAGATGAATAATAATTATTGCTATTTAAAACTATTGAAAATTGTTCTAGTTGTGATTTTGTTTTGTTATGTACCAAAGATATATCTATTGATCTAGCATTTTTTGAATTCGACTCAAAACATTAGATTTACGAGATGACCTCAGTTGTGACTAAATAAAATTCTATCATGTAATTGTGATTAAAAAAATCCTTTCTTTTACATTAAATTCAAAATAAAACAGCACTATAACATAATATTGAAAAGATCAAAGTTTAATCCGATTTAAGTGGAATTTTTGACTTAAAAATAGAGGTTATCGTCAGCTAAAGTCTTTAAAATCTGCCAATTTCTCAGATTTCATTTTGAAAAGGTTAACAAGATAGAGTATAAGCTGTTACACGTTTGTTTTCGAATAGAGAAAGAATATTTTGAGTACAGAAAAGCAATTGTGGGTGTCTCATAACTCGTTGGCTGTTTTTGATAATAACTATGGCAACTATAATTGTCTTTCTTGTTGATTTAACGTAGACACGCATAGTGTAGATTAACTTAAATTTTCATGCTCTACGAAATGACATGTTACTTAATTTATGCACGATTCGAGATATGCAATTTCGCACTTATACAATTCCCATAGATAATCTCAGGCAAAAGTTCATGGTTAACATGATCACTATGTTATTTGGTAGAGCATGAAAGTCTTTTACGATACATCTATTATTATTTCTTTTCGTATCGGACTTGCAAAAGTAAAAATTATAGTTACCATACCTATTATCAAATATGTCCAATATTGATAGACTATCAAATCTATTTAATCCCATAGGGCTTTATCTTGTATTCAGAAAAAGGAAACAACAAAGTAAATATGCAAAACTTCTTAGCTCCTCTCTCTATGTTGTTAAGAGTAAAAAATTAAGTAGTGATAGATTTGCCAACTTATTTGTTGATGTTCTTTACATAAGAGTTAATTTAAAAAAAGGCGTTTAAAATCAATTTACTTTTACAACTTGTACCTTTGATGTGAATTGTGATCGATTGAACTCCAACTAGTGTCGATTGATGACGACAATCAATAGATCGTGCCTTTGAATAAAAAAGTTAATCATACAATCGGACGAACGAAAGAAGTTCGTGTTAAAATCATATACTGGAATTCATATCTCAACATTCTCCTATCTTAAGGTTCTTATCTTCGAAAGGCAAATTGTACAGAATGAACAAAATTGAAATAAGTCAAGGTTCAATGATAGATTATACAATCATGAAACATTGTGTTTAAAATATCAAACATGTACAAAGAGAAACTAACTATCAGAATGTGTTCGTCTATTTATGCATAGCATAAATTAACTATCAATAGAATTCTCTGTATAATTCAAATAGAAACATGTTCAATAGGGACTGAGCAGTTCCCAATCTAAATCATTAGTCTTGTTTTACCATGTAATCTATTTGGATCTCATTCAAATATATGAAGATTTAACATTTTATATTTAAATTCATCAAGCAGTTGTATTTTATTTATTGAGCTAAAGTATTTGATACAATTAATATTTTGCATTGTGATTTTTAGGTCATCTAGGGATTTTGATGAAAATAGCATTTATGATAATTCTTATTATTTCAGATAGACAGATGTTTTCTCTTCTTATATAAATCGCAACCATTTTAGTATAATTTGGCAGCAATGATTTCATTGATGCAAATAATTATTCAAATTATAAATTTCAGTTTAACGAATGATCAATATACAAATTTAATTGATGCTGACTGTCTGTAATTGCAATTAACGTTGTTCTTTTACCGACTGAATCTATATCAAATTTAGACTTCTCAATGAACCTACACATTCCATTGATGTTTATTTAATTGTAATTGAACCAAATAATCCATGGACCGGTGAACAGTGAATAAGCGTTCGTTTCTAAAGCGTAGGCAATGCAACACACTTATGCATTATATTATACACACGCGTTCTGCGTATTAACCCTGATTTAAATATAATGCATTTTCAATTTTATGGTGAGAAAAAATACATATATTGGGTGAATATTGTTTTTTGTATAAAAGAGTCATCATGGTTGAGGTTACACCAATCGCAATACGTTTTGAAGAAGGATAAACTATCAGAATCAGAAAGAATATCAATGTGTGACAGTTTTGTTCTTTTTCACATCGTTGAATTTTTTCGCGAGTTTAATATAACTCTCGACGGATAATCTTTGATTTAATTTTAATATTATAACTTTTCAAACAAATTAAATTTTGATTATTTTCTCATCGAATAAAACAGTTTACCAACAAGAGATGTGTTCACTAAAAATATGTGTAATCTACAATTTTTTTGAGATTGAACACCAAGGTTCGTTTCTATAACTTTGAGTTAAATTATAAAGTTGTGAAACGAGCAATGAATAGAAAAAAATCGCATCTAGTTTCAAATGAAACAAAAAAAAACTGTTATTGATTATGAATATTTTTTAATTATACATAAATTAAAAAGGAAAGAAGGCTGATTGGTAAAAAGTCAACTACAGCACCACCATGAGCAGCTCGATTAGGAGACTTCTCAAATATCAAGATTAATCTCAAAACAATAAACTACAAGGAATATACCTGCATAAACAGTAGTCATTACACGTATCGCTACCATGCTAAGTCTTCTCAGTGAATCATACAAAATTAGTGACATCTATATTATTTTTTATCATTAAACCCAAAATCCTTTTGCATATTTCTTAGTTGGTGTTTTTTAGTTGGAAATAAATTAGATTCTTAATTCGTAGTGCGTGTGTATGTATGAAGTGTAGCTCAGAAACAAATGTATGATACGACACCAATCCGTTACACCAGACCACAGATCATAAGAATTTCCTTTTATTAAATAAAGTTATAATTAATTGACGAAATTGTTCATGTACATCAGTATTATAACTGGTAGTCGTTCTCATATCAATTATACATTTACAATCCATTTTTAATAAAAATCTAAAATATTAGAACGTAATCGATATTCGCAATCAGATATTTCTGATTAATTCGAATGCTTATTGGACGAAATATTCAACAAATCAAAACGTAACCAAAGGACTCCGAATTAAAGGTTAACAAATATACTTTTTTAAGAAAAAAACAATTTTTAATCTAGATGTGAACTTGAAAAATATTCTTTTAACAATCAGTAATGATGTTGTTTATTTTTGATGATTCAGACCAATCGGTCAGTTGCTCATTGTTTATGCCCATTAACGTATCACACGGAGTAAACCGCCTGTTTAGACTCATTTTACTTTTCGTCCTCAGTCATCCATTTCATACAAGCAAACAAAAAAGAAAATGATTCCTGCAAAAATTATTTTAAAATCAGCTACTAAGTTAACTCTTAACGAAAGGTATGTATATTGATTATTTGAAAGCAAACAAAAGAATATCATTCAATTGTCTCAACTAGATTTGGTGAAATTGCCAAACAAGCTCCTCCGGCACCTCGTATTGAACAGCAAACTAGTGTAATTATACCTAAATCTCGTCGAGATTTATTTGGAAATACACAATCAGCAACACAAAAAGTTGCAAATCAACTTAAAAAAGTAAATATCAAAAGATAATTTTTATAAGTTTAGAATTGAATTTGAATTCTTTTATCACCCTATTTTGAAGAATTACACTTATTACTGTAAGCAAATGACGACGAAGAGAGAAATTACGACTTGATTAACCGTTTTCTTTTGAATAATTTTACCACGAACATGAAAACAATGACATGTCATTACCTTCCTGAATTATAATTCAACAGTTAGTTTACACTTTCAAGGCATTTTGAGTAATGAAAATAGCAGTGGAAGGCATTTCATCATAACATACAATCCGTATAGCTACCATATGATAGAATTATTTATCCACTGATATTTATAGTACCTGTGAGGAAGAAATTTTGTTAATATTGAAAGTATATTTCGGCTAAATATGAGTAGTTAAATTAATGTTTGTATGCTTTCTTTTAGCGAAGTATTAACTATCGACTTGGTCTTGGTGGTAATAATAATAATAATGCTCCTGCTTTCAATCGTCAATATGCAGCTCCGAAGCCATCACGGATTTTTCAACGTCTTAGCTATGGAAATCGAAGACGTGGCGGTGGTGCTAATTCGTATTTATTTGGTGGCCAAAGTGGTATGGGTTTACGACTTCGAGGACAAGGTCGAGTTGGAAGTATGTTTAACAGTGTATATGATCATTCTTATCTATGAATAATTATTTGATTAGCACGCGTATTTCATTCTCGAACACGTGGTTATTTAAATAATAATACAGTTAGCCGATTCGGTGGTTATTCAAGACGGGGAAATAATAATAATAATAATAATAATAATAATAATAATAATAATAATAATAATCGTGGTCGACGTTTTGGAAATAAGTAAGATAAAATAATTGATTTTGTCTACTAAAATAATAAAAATACTCAATTTGTTTTCTAGACAAACTCGTGGTCGTCCTGGTGGAAATAAAAATTTTACCGGAGGACGCGGAAATGGTCGAAATCAAAATAGAAAAAAAAATAATAATACAGGCATCACAAAAGAAAATCTTGATAATGATCTTGAAAGTTATATGGCTAAAACCAACATTAATAACAGTTCAATGGACATAAACGCTGTTTAATTATCAAAATAATCGAGGGATAAAACAACCAACAATTGTCTTTGTATACTTATTGTTTGTGTGTATGCGTGACTACGACGATGGACTCTTGTCTCTTTATTTCCTCCTTTTCTCTTTTTTTTTTAAATTTATCAACACACACACACACACACATATATATATATATATATATATATGATGAAATATTATATTTACACCGTCATCGCTAGAACAAGACAAATTAAAAAGCGTATGATGGCATTCATTTGTTTTGCTTATTATTCATGTTATGTAATAAATTCTTTGTCGAAAACATTATTGTCAAATATTTAATGTAGAAAACAAATTAGAAGAAAACATGTCAGGTTTTGGTGTTTACTCTCAATGGGAAGTCTTCAATCGGGGTACAAATTTATCATTTATATTAATTTAACAAAAAAAAATTTCTACTACTTTTCTTTAAACAATAGATGCCGACGATGATGATGATGACGATGATGAGAAAAAGGAAGAGAGAATAAAAGTACTCGATTAGTTTGAGAATTTCAGAGAAAAAAAAAAGATTTTTATGATCTGAACAAAATTGGTATTAAATTTCATAGGTAAGATAAATCTGATTTATTATGATTGTTTTAGAATATCTTTAAAATGACGTTGTTGTAAGAAGCTCTAGAAATTTCGTAGGCAAACACGGTCGAATTACTTTTTTTTGGATCAATAGGAAATTTCAAAATGATTAAAAAAAACGAATTCGCTATCAGTAACCATCACAGTCAATTGAGGATTGTGTTACTCAACAATTGTCCCAGCTTTCCTCAAGAAATCAAAAATAGGACGTGATTTCTTTATCGTAAGGAAGATTTCAAAGAGTTGAATTCACTTTCTAGTAGACTAGTTTCAAGTCGAAAAATTCCCTCGGCAAAGAACACTACAGAAATTAGTAGAATTTATTTTAATGTCCTTTATACATATTTATGATGCACTAATTTTGAATAGAAGACGAAAAAAATGCTTTTAAATGGCAATGGAAACAGCTGTTGCCGATTTTTATACTATTTGTTTCTTTGATTTATCTTGTGCTATATCAGTAACAAAGCTAGATGAGGTATAAATTTCAATTAGAGATATCAAGGTCTTACGGCTCGCATAGAAACAAATTTTTAATCTCACACTTCTCGAATTCTGATCCATTAGGATAACGTGCGAGAAAGATTAGATTAGTACTTGATTATAATTTACCTTCATTTGTCTTTAGGATTAACGCGAACTTTGACACTCGCATACACACTATCATGCAAATTTAGTATCGGTAAAGAAAATATAGATTTTGATACTAAACAAAAGTTTTATTCTATTTAAACGATATTATCAAACTATATTATGACGAGATGACATGCAAATGATTTTAATACCAAATTTGACGCATAATATAGCTAAGAAAAGATGATCAACGAAAATCGAAGTTTTTTAAAACATAAAAACTACACATTGTTTTGAATAAGTAAAAATAAATCCGTAATAAAATTTCATCGATATCGGTAAGTATTTTTCTTGAATTTCAATAATATTCAATGATGACAAATATGAATGAAACATCGTACTGCATTGTTTCCTGTGGATTTCGTTTCAGTTTTTTCGTTATAGTGATCAAATAAAAGGTGAACAGCCTGTTCTCTGTCGACGACATACAATGAAATAAGTAAGTGAAAATGCTGAGTTTTATTTTAGGAAACTTATCTTTGAAAAACTATTGAAATTGAAAATCTTGACATGTGACATTTTATAGAAATCTAATCTAATTCATCTTGACTCATTTTTTATTTATTTTCTAGGATTTCTTATTTTGATTATTATATTAATTAATTAACAAATATATATTTTGAAAAGAAACTTCACGGTCGATTTATCGGTTGTTATCTTCAAATGAAGCGATGCAAAAATTGTCGATGAACTATTCAATAAATGATTCGCTTTTTTGTTTCACAAAATTTCTGTTGACATCTATGTATTTCGTTTTTGTATTAAAAACAAAATGTATTCATTTCGAAAAAAGCAAAGTATTTGAATGAAAACAAAGAAAAATGACAAAACATTGTGCTTGTTTGAAACTAAAGAGGATCTTTTATACAATATGAGTTTAATGTTAATCCTGATTCTGAGATATATTAGAAGCGACTGCTGATACACTTGCATTTTCAGGAATGTGACCGTTGGTGTTCGATGCTGATGATAGTTGACTATTTGATACTCGTTTTTCAACTATACGACGTGATGGATGTCTTAATGGTGATGACGTAGCAATCGGTTTCGGTTGTTTTGATTTTTCATGTTTATAAGATTTATTTTTCTTTGGTTGTTCTTGTATAGTACTATCCACTAGATAACTTGTTACGGATGTATTTGCCGAAGCATGAGATTTATCTTGTGTTGTTGAATGATGCAAACGAGATTCTGTTGTATCCCGACGCTTTGAACTTGACATCGTTGGATCAACTGTACTTGATCGACGACGACCAAGACGAGCTGGTGCATAAGATGGAATACAATGATAACCATTTAATTTCCCATAACCCGATGAACCTTTAGTTACTAATCGAAGATAATCATCACTAAGATTTTCAGCTGAATAATTCTATATAGAAGAGAAAAAAAATTTAATTAAGTTTTTTTTTCCTCGCTCAAAGTAACGAAATACTATGTTTGAACGTTTTTTAAACTTGGAAACTTTTGATAGACGATCATCTTGTTTAAATGAACTATTAGGATTATTATTTAATGATTGACGTACAATATCCAAAACAATGGGTGATTGAAAAAAACGTCTCAAATGTGGATCATCAAGAGGTTCATATTCTGGTATAAGTGATGAACGACGACTTTGATGAGCAGCACGTACTGAATCATTCACAAACGATTCTTCACGTAAACGCAATTCAGTTTCACTTTTAGATGGGCCATAAAACTCAGCAGAACGTAATGTGACAGGATAACCGAATTTAAGGCGAGTTAATTTTGCTCCTGCTCTTAATGTGCCTCCAGGTGTCACCTACATGAGACATGACATATTTTTTATATAAAAATAAAATCTATTGTTTTTGTTTTATTTTTTTTACATACGGATCTACTTCGTCCTGATATTTCACTTCTATTCGATTGTCGACTATGCGCACGTGATTGATGTTGAAAGGAATTCATTGATGTATCACCTACTTTCGACGATATACTACTACCTTTAATAAGTATTGAATTTGGACGTTTCGCAGTCTTCTTTATTGGTGGTAATGGAACATTTGAATTTCCACTAAGATCCGAAAATAATGATCGTCTTGGTTTCTGGTGTTGTTGTGGGTTTGTTATTGTTGTAAGGATTTTCCGATGTTGCAATTTAGCTCTAGAACCACTGCTACTATTGTCTTTTGGATCATATTGATAACTAAGTGTGGCTATCTGCATTGAATCATATAATTTTAATAATTTTAATAATTGCAATATATTGTCTTTACTACAGTTAATGTTTTACACACAATGACGCCCGACAAAAATTGCTATGTCAACACAATGTCTATATGTAAGTATAATGAGTATATATATATGTGTGTATGTATTTAACACTTGAGCATCATGCATACAATGTAAAAGTATGATGATGCCATTTGTTGGCAACAGCAGTTACGTTGTTCTTTTTTCTTTGTTTATATTTTTTTTAAATATTCACACTTCAGTGAAAATGAAGTTTTTACAAAAGACTTCGAAAAGAAGAGAATGATTTTATTTTTTTAACGAAGATAAATATTTTTCGTATATCTTTAGTCATTAATTGATTGATTTAGGAAAGAAAACTTTTTTCTTTTACTATGATGTTCCATTGATTCTTGTAACTTAATATTGATAAAGAAAGTTGATTTTTATAAAAATGTATATTGAATGTGGGACACAAGTGAGAAATTTGATGTTGAACTGTCATAGAAGAATTCCTTCTATAGTTCAAAATTCTGAACAGAATAATGAACTATTTAACACAAAAATAAATTAGATTTCTAGTATAAATGATTTTTTATGAACAAAATAATTACAATATATTTAGCATTATATATTAGTATTATCCTACGAATTAATCAAAGTAAAAAGGATCTGAAAAAATTCATTATATGTTTGAATAAAATAAGAAAAGGAAACAACATAAATCGCTTACCCGCCGGTCTGAAATTCGAATAAGTACCGATTTCATCTCTGACACCGGCGAAGAGAAAAAATACAAACTGTAACATCTTTTTTGTTCTTGGCATTCAGTTTTATTGCTTTCTAAAAAAAAGGGGTCGACAATGTATATCCCAGGTAAATGAATCCGACAGTGAATCCTATCGGATCTCATGGGATCCGACAAGCCGACAAAATCCGATCAGATTCCTGGTCACTGATCTACTAACGAATCCGACGGAAAAATATATTTTCTTAGTCACCAATGAATAAGCATATGGTGCCAACAGAACACATGGGTTGAATGATTATGTTGGATTCCGTTAAATTCCGATACTGGAACCTATCAGGTTCCAACACTAGGGTTCCTATTGTAGGTCCTACATCCGAAGCCCCGATAGGATTTCGTTGGTTTAATGAAATCCATACTATATTCGATAGGATTCCGACACGAATCCGATAGGATCCTACTATCGGAATCATTCTCCTGGGTAGTGATAGAAGATGAACGTTAAAATAAACACCACAATACAATTATATTCTATTTCATATTTGATCAGACAATGTTTCTTTTATTTAACTTTTTTCTTAACAATAGATATTTATATATGAAACGGTAGATAAAAGGAATTCATATTTTTAATTACCAATATTTATCAAAAATTATCGTTAGAATAGTTCGCAAATCCATTTTTGAGTGTTGTTAGTTTTTCAGATGTTCTATCCAAAAGTTTATTGTTTTACGTATACCCATAGATGGATATGAGCTCTTTTGCGATGGATTTCATGCTATATGTACAATAAAGTCTAGTTATAATGGATTTGCCTCAACTGGAGTTTCAAGACATTTATTAAATTTAGCCAGTATTCATATAATGGTCGTTTATTGTTTATTCTTCCTTGATAATGATTATATGATTATACCATCCCAAAAACTTTAGGGTATGGGTGATGCGTATTCCTGTGCGCTAGATGTGTTCAAAAAAACTTTTCTGGTTCTTCATATAGTGAAACTAACATGGGAATAGCCATGTGAATTGCAGAAGTACAGGTGCAAAATGTTGTTTTCTTCTTAAATCTATTACATGTAATGGTTCTTTAATAAATAAAACTACTAAGCGTATGATTGATGTCAGAAATTTCTTGAGGCGTTTTGAAAGATCCAAGTTTTCTTGTCATATCAACTTGTAGATATCTGAAACGTTCTACAAAATCGATTGCGAATCATTTCTATTTGATTTTTGGAATATATGTTGATGCAACAACATCATGTATGAATAGTGTCTTTGTCGTATTAACATATTACAGGAAGTATGTTATTATCGACATATTTAGCTAAAATATTAATCTTAAACTTTCCTTGTTGTGTTTAGTTTACTTAAGTTTCTTTGGATAACGGACCCTGAAGTGTTCCAGAGATAACGATCGATCGATAGATCGCCCGCAAAGAAGTAACTTATATTGTACGTATTCATGAAGTTCGAGGAAACGAAATCAGTACGTAAATAAAACAGAGAGTCACGACGATTGAGCCTTGGGGAGCACCTACATCGATAATGATGGCATCGTGAAATAATCTCTCCGATATTAATTCTCATTGTTTTTGCTTTCAACCATAAAAATGTCGATTGAAGCTTAATTTCAACGACATCTCGAGTTGTAGAAATGTTGTAATGCGTGAAAGATGCCACATCTTATCAAATGCTGACAGGAAGTCGACAACTATTACAGGTGAAGATCGATTATTTGCTTTATGGTTAATCTTGTATCTTCTGTTGGTGATAATATACACGTGTTTATGAATGCCGTTAAAATATGTTAAGCCGGATAGTTCGTGTTAACACACACACAAGATCATAAATATTATCTGTTTCGACAACGTTCTCTTTCTTTCTTTTGCTTTTCTTTTTATTCTGTACATATATTAACGTGTGTAATTATTCTATTATCTTATTGGAGTGTATTGGAACGAGTATAGTTGTTCTAGTTGTTATCACTATCATATTGGTAAGAGAATATCTAGAAGCTGCAATTATAAAATAAACTACGAAACAGTTGACTTCACACTTTAACAGTTCGCCAAGAAAAACACCTTTATCACTGCACTGTCAACCTTGAAAACGGTACACCGGTTTTCTCAATCAATGACGTTCTACACATACATAAAATTTTGCTCGTGTTAGTATTCTTTGTTTACCGAGGAAACTGAAGCGATCTTTTCAATAGTAGGTAATGTAATTATATAGTCCTTCAAAGATAACAGTACGAACACAAATGAGTAATGTGAAATCACTTTTTTCTTGAATCAACAAAGATGAAAATACAGTTGGTAAATTTTATTCAAGAAAGATTAAAAAATTAGAATACCAAGGAATTCAAGTACCTTTAGACCATAAAATCGTTACAGAAAAACAAATGAAAATTAAATTAAACATAAAAATAGATTAAACTAGATCGAAATCATTGACTGTATATCAAGCCCATGCAAACGGTGTCGTAAATCGTCGTATCAAATTAAGACGAAACTGCATTAATGACCCAGGTCATTAATGGTAAGTCGGATCTTGTCGGACGGGTTATAATTCCGATATCACACGGTGACCGGATTCGGTCGGTTAATTTCTGGTGAATTCCGGTTATTTTCTTTGTTTTCTTATGCAATCTGGTTGTCAGATTCTCCGAGAACCGGCCGGATCAGCATTGCCGGAAAATATCAGATCAGATGATACGAAACGGCCGTATGCGACGTATTCCGGCAATATTCGGTAACAAAACTTTACCGGAATCCGCCGTGCCTCAAGACGCCCCATTTCATGGTAGATCCGACTTAATTAGCATTACCGGAACACATCGGATCATATCGGAACCAAACGGCCCTACTCACCGGATTAATCCACTTACTACAAATCAGATCCGACCGAAACCGGCTGCATGTAATTAACGCATACTAAAGGGACATCCTGTAACTCATTCAGACTGATACTTAACAACTTGCACGTACATTGATACCCATGAATTGAAAATTATAGTCAAGCGAATAGAAATTTTATGAAAAACCGATTCAAATGAGCAACATGATCACGTATTTAATCATCGAGAGCAAACTTATCGACCTGAATGATGTTCACTTAAGTCCTTTATTACAACTCTAAATAATATAACTTGATTCAACGACCATCTTCCGGCCTCAAGCGAACTCCACAGCCATTTAAGAATAACCAGCGCAACATAAAGTTCTTATACATCCATACTACGTTGTTAGACCATGCGACTCGCAATCACTCTACACGCCAACAACCATGTTTCCTCGATAAGATGAGACCGAAAGCACAATCTCAAACCATCAACGAACCCTCTTCCGCATCCAAGCATACTGCCTACAAGAGTCATAAATTAGGTCCATTCCCACTCTTTCGGTTTCAAATGTCACTCAGAATCATATTACCCAAAGCGAAAGTATCTAGCAATAGCCTAAAATGATAACCAGAACGATTCCATCGTACTAACAGAATTCTTTCATAACTTGAGGTCGAGCTGTGGAGTAATTTTTCTCAAAGATAACAGCGGTTGTGTTCCTAACGAATCGTGCTTAGAATCCTGTTTCACCAAGAAAACGTAAGTTGAAACAATCGAGAATTATGATCTGAAAGATCTTCTGTGTCTTAGTGAATTTTTCGATAAGTCGAGGTCGGGCTGTGAAGTGATTTTTCTCAAAGATAACAGCGGTTGTGTTCGTAACGAATCATGCTTAGGATCTTGTTTGGAGGAGAAGAAGGATGTCGGAGTGATGTGGAATCATATTCTGATGGATTACGAACGACTCAGAGAAAGTTTCCATCGGCTGAATATGACGTTCGGGGCGATTTTCCTACCTTGAAACTGCTGTTGGATGTGTGGAAGAAGCTGGTTAGAATCTGTTTGGGAGGAGAAAAAGGATGTCGGAATGGTGTGTGAACGGAGCGAATGTCGGGCCTAGTGGAAAATCCTGCTACTGATGGTCGTTCGCATTACAATGGGATCCGACGGAATCCGAGTGAATCTGGTGGGAGACGTGGTGAAACACTGTTGTTGCTGATGTTTTCCGGGAGTCGGGCTCGATTGGTTTCGACAGTGTCTGATTGGGGTTCCGGAGGGAAACGGTCGGATTAGTTTCCTTTGAATTCCGGCAGGGTTTCCGGGAGCAAAGATTCCGGCGAAATCCGTGTCGGATCCTGGCAGATTTTGGTGGGAATCATGCCGTCCTCTGGCGGAATCCGGTGCCGGTTCCGGCGGGTCCCGGCTGAATCCGCAGACAGGATCGAGTGACTTGGGCATTTGACGATAAAGAAATTTGATCGTTTAGAGGCAGATGTAAGCTTATGTTGAGTACAAATTTATTTAATCGTAATAAATGATTGATAATATTGTATTTCAAATCATAACCATCAATAAATCTTTTCTCATCAAACATAACAAGGCGTAAGTCGAGTTCTACTAGATTGAGCATTCGATGTAGAAGTGGCACAATTAATTCACTATACTTATCTGTCGCCCATCTGCAATGAAGCGAAAAAAGTTTTAAGTTGGATATTTGTTTCTAAAAACATAAATCAATTTATTTCAATATATTAGATATTAATTGGTGCAATTTACTTTATTATCGATTATTATCTGTGGAGATGCAATTCTATCAATATTAACAGAAAGTCTTTGAAGTTGATCGAAACGACCATCAAGTAAATAAAGACAATCGGCAAAACATTCCACACGAACGTGCATTTCTAACAAAGTTGAAGAGGATATAGTTGGAGGATTTTGAAAACGTAGTTGACAACAATAAGCTGGGCCAAAACGGAAATATTCTAACTTCGAGAATACGGTTAAAATAGCTGTAAATATATCTGTAATGCTATTGCCTGTACCAGTTATGCTTTTTTGTGGAATATCAACAACAAGCGATGAAATTTTACTCTGAAATATGTGAATTAAAGGAGTTTCGTCTAAACATAAATATAAAATCAATGATAAAACATTTTAGATATATTGATCAAATTGTCGCATCTATTTTAGTCTTTCTCTTTCTTTCTAAAGTAAATATTATTTTTCTCCATTTGAACACATTGATTCCCAATGCCATTTTTGTTTTACTCTTAATATAGATAAAATTTTCTATGACACAATTAATTTGAAGAAGAATCTTTTTCCAAATAAATAATTCTATTTATTTATCTATATTTTCGAAATATTAATGATTGAGGAAAACATCAAAGGAAAATCTCTCACCAGTAAAGATACGAAAAGCATATTCCTTGTTGATATTATATAAACCGAGTCCATATAGATTAGGATAATTTGTACAAAGAAGAATATCTTTCATAGTTGATGATTCAAGATTGAGCCATTTGACTTTGTGATGAATTTTAGGTAAAATTTGTGAACAAAATCGTTGAAATACTGGACCATTTAATGGATAATATGAATCATTAGAACGTCTGGTCATCGTTAAACAATTTGTAAATATTGAACCATGTACAAGTTGGTCTAATTGTTTATTAAAACCTATGAACGAGTAGAGTACTTCGATATTGTCTAGTTTTTTAAGAATAATAAGAAGAATCTCATCAGGTAAATCATTCAACTGGATCAACGAACCTTCCATGTTTAACTTCATCAGATTATTTTTCTTTGCTTATATAGATTTATTCTATTTGACCGATTTCGTCCATGGGAACAATGACAAATTTTTCGATAATCTTAATTGGCGATCAATGGATGGAAAACAATAATATGACCTTTCTCTCTCTCTTTCTGGTTATTTTTCGTATATCAATGAACATCAGTATCGTCCGTTATAGATGTAATAAAGTAGTTGATATGTTATTCATGTTTAATAGAAAGCTTTTTCTTAGAAGTTAAATATTATTTTTTACCTCAATTTCAATAAAAAATATTTTCGATAGATGATATTTGACATCTGTTTGTATCTTTTTGGGTAATACTTTGTAGCACATGATATTACCTTGAGATATCTGATAGATCCTTGTTCTAGCTAGCTGGCAGTGCTTTTAAACGTTCTTTATAGAAGAATTCATTTTTTTGGTAAATGTCAATGATAAATTTATAATCTGATTGACCATCAATGTCCTGTTTTGATGGTTTTTCTTTTTCTTTTTTGAAAAATAAACAACACTACATAAATAAAGAGAAAAAAATCCATCAATAGGATCAAGTTCATTTCTGGCGTTGTTTGATGCATTTATGTTACAATACCACATTCTCTGATAAATATTGTGGCCGATGGTACATCCAATGATGCATCTAAATTTTGTGTAAATAAAATAGATTTTGATAAAAAATAATATTAGTTAAAAACTATACCATAACAACTTTCTATTTTTTTAACGACTTCCATACCATCAATGACTTCACCAAAAACAACCTTTAAGAGAGAGAAAAAATAGTAAATAAAAGAATTAATGAATTTAGACATTTTACAAAATTGTCGTTGAGCGACGGTGCTGCAGCGGTAGTAATACAAAATTGTGAACAGTTAGTATCTGGTGTATTATTAGACATTGACAAAAGACCAGATTTTGAATGTTGATATAAGACGTTTTCGTCATCAAAGAATTCTTCATAAATATCACCGGTACCATAGACCGAAACCGAGTCGAGTACTCGGCAAATCGACTCGACTCGACTCGACCCAAGTCGAGTCGAGTCGAGCCGAGTGGAATTTTTTCAAATATGTGTCGAGTCGAGTCGAGTCGAGTCAGACCTACAGTCGAGTCGAGTCGAGTCGAGTTTGATTTGAGAGACTCGACTTTTTTAAAGTTTTCATTGTTTCTTTCAACTGTTTATCGACATTGATCGTTATTATCAGTTGTTGTATTGAAATGATACAAATTTCACTCATTGCAGTGAATTGATCGAACAAAAAATACGACGAATAAACGGCGATGAACTGACGACGTCCAATAGACAATAATGAATGACATACAATGACTTTCATTGTATTCAATACATCGCGTTCTATTCACCAATTAGTCCGACAACAATGAATTGACCGATCACGGATATATGAAAGTTATCAATAAGACAATGTACGACAGAATTGTTCGTATTCTTCTTATTCTTTCCATCTTCTTATATTATTACTGATCAAGCAACTTTCGCTGCAAGTTTCAATCATTCTTTCTTCGAGCATGTCGATCGATTTAACTGACGACAATTTAATACCGGATCTGTCCAACGCTTCCTCATCTGTTCCATGTCCTATACCAGCACAATCTTCATCTACTCAAGTGACATACACGTCTACCAGCATCAAGCGTGGTCTACGGCACGACAAAAGCCATTACAAAATTTTGTCAAATCCCAGCAAACGTGCAACTGCTTCTTGTTGGGCTAAATTCAGTCTGCCAGCTGTACGAATAAGCGATGAAAAAGAAGCAAAATTCAGTATTATCAAAGGTTTTGCAAGTTGCAATAGTTGCTTCGAGACTTACTTCTACAACGACTCAAGCACAACGAATTTGAACAGTCATCGATGCCCAATGGAGCACCAACAAGGTCAGCTCACATTCAAGAGCTCAGAAAATCCGCTTAGGAGTACTATTGGTGCCAAGCTGCTGAAGAAGAAGAAGGAAGACATTAAAAAATTGTGTGCAAACTGGGTGGCTTGCTCAATGCGACCGTTCTCCATCGTAACGGATCCTGGCTTTAAACAAATTTTGCAAGAATGTTTGACGATCGGTGAGTCCCTACGGTTTGAAAAATTAAATGACCTATTTTTATTTGATTAGGCCGTGACCTACGATCGGAAGGCGAACTAGCGATTGATGATCTTCTTCCATCTGATCGAACTGTACGGAACGATGTGGATCGAGCTGCGCAACACGAGCGGAATCTTCTCAAAATCAAATTGGTTGCCGCAGCTGACGACTACCGATTATCGATTAGCCCTGACATCTGGTCTGATAAATATCGGAATATTTCTTATTTGGGCGCTACTGCTCATTTTGTCGATGACAACGGTATCTATCATTATTTCGATCTCTTCTGTTCAGAATTTAAATCGAAGAATAAAACGGCAGTAAATGTGTTGAAGGTAAGATATTGCTAATTCACTCTTAAAATTATCACTTTTCTGCGTTTTCATAGATGCTTGAAGCTCAATTGGCTGTCTTTGGTTTAAAAGAGCTAATGGACAAGATTACATTCGTAACCGATAGGGGAGCGAACTTCATAAAGGCACTGATGGCCTTTCGAGTTCTTTTGTGCGTCGCTCATCGTCTGAACAATGTGCTGAAGAAAACCTTCTACCAAGAAATATCAAAGAAAAAGACAATAGTTTCTCCTGGTAAAATTCTCACTACTTCAACGAGTGTCTGTCGAACAGAAATAACTCCGACAAAAACCGAAATGACAACCATAACGACTCGAACTTTTGCTCAAGCTTCACCAGAAGGGAATGAAGAAGACATTGATGACAAAAATGATATTGATACGGAAGAATCGTCAGATGATGACAACGACGACGACGATGATGTAGTTGATTATACTTCAACGACAATTGCCAATTTACCTCCTCCTGCGAAAGCAATTCTCGATATGATCAAAGATTGTAAATCGCTTGTAAAATACGTGAAAAAGGTAAAAATTAATAAAGCTTCAACTTGACAAGATTTTCTTTTGTAATCAGCTCAATACTTCAAGAAAAAATACATTTAAACCTAATATAATCTAAGAGAAAGATATTTTAAAATAGTAGGTGAAATAGAGCGTATAAATTAAATTTTAGAATTGAATTCTTCTGCAATGATAATGTCATAAGCAATGGTTTTCATAGTTGGCTAACAATTTCTCACATTTAAAAAATGATCTATTCGAATTCAATGAGAAGAGACTGATGATTAGTTAACAAATTTGAGAAGCAAAATGTCTTGTTTAATTATGCTCATGTTATTCTACATTGTAGGCAAATCTCAATCGTGAACTACAATTGGAACGTGAAAAACAGAACATCAACAATAGCATCAATGGTGAAGATCCACCGTCTACCACTAACAATTCCAGTAAAGCTGCAACTCTTCACCAATCTTCTGTAGTTCGTTGGCTGACCTTATGTGACTTGCTTGAGAGCCTCAAGAGTGCAGAGTCCATTCTTTTCCATGTTCTCAAAGATCACCACCAGAGGCAGCGGCTGCAGAAGATCAACTTCAATATGGTCGAAAGACTAATTGCTTTCCTCGCTCCGTGAGTAATTTTTCATGTTTACTCTTGGAGTTGGTGGTTCTGTATACATGAGTAACCACGAAAGAAAATACTTGTAATATTATTTCCTTATTTTTTAGATGGAAAAATGTGCTCAAAGAAGTTCAAGTCGGTAATTCACCTTCTCTCCATTGTGTTTTACCGTGTATTACCTATCTACGAGAGCAAATGATCAACGGGGAGAAGAAAGAGAGAGGAGGTAAGAATCGTATTTGATTTTTTTCATTTTCATCTGAACTTCTTTTTAAGGAATGAAATTTTTCTACAAACGTGCGATTCAACTACTTGACAACATGTTTAAACTCGAAGATGATCACATTCGAGCATCATTTTTACATCCGAACTATAAACAATTGCGTGGAGCAACAAAATCACAGATCAAATCATGCCACGCGTACTGTCGAGGTCTCGTTTTGCCTGATACCACGGGTGATGATCCAGTAATTAGTGAAAAAGATATTTGTGAACCACCTTCAAAGAAAAGCAAGTTCATGTTACAACTGATGGACAAAAAAGAAACAGTCAAAGAACCAGGTATGAGCGAGATCGATCGTTATAATGCACTTACGGTCGAAGAGGAATACACAAATCCTCTAACGTTCTGGCAACAACAACATATTCAATTGGCCTATCCAACCCTTTATCGTCTTGCCAAACGCACATTCGCAGTTCCATGCAGTTCAGCTGCGGTCGAACGCCAATTTAGCGCAGCCGGTCAGATTGTGACTCAGAGGCGCTCGAATCTAGATCCTTCAACGGTCAACAATTTAATTTTCTTGCGATCCATTGAGAACAGCAAGCGACAAATCTAGCTTGACGTCTTTTTTCTATATTGGCTCATTCTTATGAACTTTATCAATTTTGTAAAGTATTTTTTGTTGTTGTTGAATAAACTTGTTATTCTAAATTATTGTTGTTATTAAATAAACTTGTTATTCTAAATTATTATATCATTGAAAAAAAAAATCTGCTTTTGGAAATTCGTTGTTTGAGTCGAGGCTCGGTGGCTCGACTCGACTCGACTCGACTCGAGTCGAGTCGAGTCNTTTTTACATCGTGTTCCTAAAAAACTATGAAACTCATCCTATTAAAAAAACGCTCTATTCGATGAATTTCTAAGTGATTTGTATTATGCGGGTTCCACATTTTAGCCCCAGTAGCTCTGAACTGAACAGCTTTTCCTATTGAAAGTAGTGGCGCACTCTACATCTTCAGATTAAAAATTGTAACTTTTATTAGAATTAAAATCTCATCCAGTTTGACATGGCTATACTGCTCAAATACTGAATAAAATCTTTAATCAAGTTTTAAAATTTTTAAAAACTATTAAGTCTATCTAATACTCCATTTTGCCCGATGAAGCATTTCCCTGTACAAGTTTACGATTTCTGCTTGAATCCATTATCCCTTAAAGAATAGTCAATGATAGACATTTATCTATATATGTATATACATACGTATAGATTCTTTCTTTTCCATTTCTCCTTGTTGAAGCATTTCTCTCTATTAATAAAAGACTTCTGCTTGAAACGATTTTACTTTGGAGAATAGTGAATGATACATATATATGTATATATTCTTTCTTTTCCATTTCTCCTTAAAACGTATGACTTTATGGGGGGTGGTCCATTTCTGCTGAAAATGTGACCATTTCCCGATCAATTGGTCCCATCGTCCACTGCTGGAAAACATCAAAAAGAATTATTTTTTCACATCCAACGTGGAAACTATTATTGAAGAATTTTTGTTTCTTTTTGGTCACGATGGAATGATCACGCCGATCTCTAATGTCAAGTACATTAGGTGAGCTTGCTCATTCAAAGTATGAAAAGATTTTTGTCAGTCGAAATACGTAGATGGTTGATTTAGGGCAACTTTTTATTTGTTTTATTGACTAGTAAAACTGCTTGTATCCTTTCAATTTTTATATAAGACTCTTTCTATATGAACTTTATTGATATTTTGTAGATAGTTTGCCACAAAAAACCACTCATCAGATTTCTGACATCCTAAAAATATAAAGTTCAATTTTTTTTAGAATCTTTCTCAAATCATTCTAAGTTTCATTGAACTTAGAATTATAACAATTATCTTATTGGGGGAACAAATCTTCTGTTTGTTGAAGGTTAAATTATTTTTTTTTGTTGATGCTAACTTGAAAGTTTCCAAAATAGTTCCTTTTTAGTTTAGCTAACGTAAGTTAACTTTTTGACTTATAGATTTTATATCAAATATATAAAAAATGTGCCTTGCTCATTTTTATTAAATGCATAAGCTAATATCAATTTCTCTTCTGATTGTTCAATTTATTTGACGCTTCATTTTATCAATGATTTTAGTTTCTGTAAACTATTTTTGCGATAAAAACATCCATCACTAATGCTCAAAACACACTCTCTAAATTAGTGATAGTGATACAAATGAGGAAAATGCAAAAAATAACAATTTTTTTTTATTTAGCATTATGGTCTCTTTAGCTATAATTACTATTAATGATGTAGCAAAAAGAACATGTATTTCAGAACTAAAAATATGTATATTAGGTGTAGTGTGAATGTTCTCTCATCCACACTCACAGCCTTTGAAAATTGTAGTCAGACTCATCTATTTGTATAGGCTGTACTTTATTGTAAGCGTTTTGTTAAAACAGAAAATTGAAGTTCGTTCAGATCTACTTTCGCTTGAAGTTGTACTTTGGATGGCAACGGTACTAATCGTCCTGTATCCATAAAACCTTGTCGTAAGCACCATTCAATTTGATTTTGCTTACTCCGTATTATACGAGAATAAACACGTTGTGCATTAAAATATTCTTTTGCAATACGCTAAAAAATCAAGAGTATTACTTCTTCTATTGAGTGAATACAACTCAATAGCAAACTTACTACGGCTCCATTATACAGCAATGTTCCAATGCCTCGACTTTGATAATCAGGATCCACAGCATTCAGACCAAATTCAACAGCTACATCCTGTTTTTCTTCGTCCGTCATCTGTAAATTTTTGTCATATGTACTAATTTTCCAACAGCCAACGATTTTTGGCCCTGAAGGTATCTTAAGTTTTGCAACAAGAACAACAGTATGTTGTTCATCATCAATTAATTGTCTAAGTTCTTCGAACGTAATTCGTGCACCTTTCAATAAATGTTGTTCACCAATCCAACCCGAGTAACTTTCTTCAGGCGACGAAGCTGAAGGTTTACCTCTATATGCCCAATTAATTACTTTACACAACTCTTCTATGTCATTGTGTGATACGAAGTATAAGTTAGCATCAGGATTTGAATAGTCATCAAAAAGTTGTCCTTGGCGAGAACTACTGTTGTTGGCCATAGCACAATAAAATTTGTATGTAAGAGTGCAATAGCACAATGTAATAATATTATGAAATAATATAACAACAACATAAGCAAATATGTAAAATGATGATAAGAGATAAAAGAAGAGAATAAAGATACTACTTATAAATAATAAAATTACATCACACATTTATACATTGTCAGATATGGCCTCATCAAATGTATATCATTTCTTTCTTTTGATTATTATTGCACCGTCATTAAAATATTATGTTAGTATATATAGTTCGTACAAGTGTACTATCAAGTGACGAATGCCCTCGATGTTTAATATTTACTTAATTCTATTAATAAATATAAGCTTAAACTGTAAATAATCCCTTTGTTAAAGATAATCACATGTCTATTTCCTCATAATTTCATCCAAATTATGTTTAATCTGGTTCGAATCGAATCGAAAAGTAAAAATATTTTTTTATACGCTCATAAATGAGAACATGCGTCCAGTCTCATTCAATCGAAATGTTTGCGATTTTTCAGTCATCCAACTTCATTTCAGAGTGTGGTTGTAGTTGTGGGTCACTGGAATGTCCGTGTGAGTTTGGGTGTGACTCTGCATCTTCTCGTTATCTATACTCTACAAAATGTTTCAGAATCCTCATGAATATGGATCTTTTCAAGCATTTACATTATGTAATCGTAATTATAAAAGGGTGTGGGTGTGGCAAGGGGGAAACATAACACTTCATACTTTACGTACTTTAAGATACTTCACGGTACTTTAAGGTACTTTACCGTACTTCACCATACTTTAAGGTATTTCACCGTACTTTAAGATACTTCACCATACTTTACCGTACTTTAAGGTACTTTAAAATACTTTAACGTACTTCATTGTAGTTCTTTCTGTTTTACGTAGCTTTTAAGTTGAATTTTCTATCAATATCGACACAAAGGGAAACGAGTTGGTAGCCATTAGTCGAATGAATTTTCGTCGAATGAACTTTTGGTCGAATGGAAAAAAACGATTCGTCGAATGATAATTCGTCGAACGACATTTGGTCGAAAAATATTAAAAATATTTCCCAAATTATTGCTTGATTTAGAAAAATAATAGTAAAGGATAGTTGCGTTGTAAGTATGAGATTCTTAGCATATAGAGTCTGTTGGGGAAATTCTGCTCAAAATTTAGAAATTTCATTTTATTTTTGCTCGTTCCCCCATATTCACGTTATGTACAATGTTGAATTTTTTATCACAGCTAGATCAAGATGTCCTCTATCTACTGGTGAAACAATCACCGAAAAATAAGATACTGGAAAAAAGTATTGGCCAAAATGGTGAAAGAGGCGCGAAGCTGATCGGAATTACCCCATTTTGGATAATTCGGATCAGTCAATGAAACTAGTCCGTGTAATTCCGATCATTCCAGCTAAAATAGCTGTGATATTTTTTCCCAACCCTTAAAACCTTTTTTATCTCTTATCACCTTAGGCAAAATTATACCATTCAATAGCTTGAGTTCTTTTTAATGGAACCTGAGAATATTTCAGTGAATGAATAAACTATTGTGATGCATCCAAGTAACACTTTCAAACTGCTCGAAACCATGGAAAAATGAATTTGGGGTACTTCCGATCAATCGACTATTTCATATGGGATGCATAGAGTGAACTTAGTTATTTCAGTTTAAGTAATAGAAATTGCTTCACCAATGATAAATTTAAGAATATTAATCAACTTCTTTAAATATTACTGTCAAATTTTGAAAACAATTTCGAAAACAAATAATATTTTTTTGGTTGCATCGTCTCTATGAGTTGAATAACAGATTATTCAGAAAAGGGGATCGGATCTAATCGGATCAACAGTGATCAAAACAAAGTGAATTTTTTTCTTATCTTTCAGTTGAGCTCTCGTACTGAGCTTGTAGTATTCTAAAAAAAACTTTGGGCAGACTGATTTGATCTTTCAGACGTTGAGAAAACATTTAGGCTACAACAAGATAGAATGAACAAGTAATGTTTAATCGATTCGTTGTTAAATTACACAATTGTTTACAAGTGAATGAGAATTTCTTATAAAAAAATTATCTAAGATATCAAAATTTTTAGATAAGTCAGAAAACTGCAATATAGGACACATTTTAATAACACATCATTTTCTACTGTACAATTAGGAAACTTGTAAAAATTGAATTAAGTGTCAAATAAGAAAAATTATAATGATTCTATGAGATACAAATTTTTCTAAAAGTCTAAAATGGATAATTCACAGTAACTAGTATCAAGGAAATCCTGTACGAAATTTAGTAAGAAATCTAGAATTTCTATCAGATGAACTAAATGAAATTAAAATGTCAATAACTATCACGATCGAATATTTTGATATAATTTTTGGATTATTGTGATACAGTTATATAATGATGAAAAATAATTGTTTAAAAGAAATTTTTGAATAACTGCTAATCGACCAATTTTGATTTTGGAATGTATTGTTAATGTGCCAAATAATGGCATTTAAGTGGACAAAAATAAGTTAATGAACACCGATTAATAAGAATTTAGATCCAGCTAAAGTATTTGATAAACTGAATAGGTAGTTTTACAAAACTAAAATGTGCATAAATTTGAGGATGTTGAAGCATAGATCTACTAACTATATTGTAACTAATTTCAGATTGTAATTAACCAAAAGAGATGAAAGACTGAGTTGTTCCAGGAAGTGGACTTGTTGAACGCACAGCTGTTGTACTGTCTGTACCAAATAAAATGGCTTGATCTAAAATTATCACTTATTATTATGTTACTTCTTATACAGTTATTAATAATTTTTAAACACAATATAGCTATAGTTTATACTTTCGTTGAAAAAAACCTCATCTTTCTGAAAATCATCATCTTATCAAGATTTTAACCTATCATACCATGGTTTACTTTTTTTGTCGTTTCGGTTGGCTTGTTCGATTATTTGATTTTGGTCGTTTAAGATTTTGTTGTTTTTTTCGTTCTTCAAGCTGCTGAATCACAATCTTTTCTGTTATGACTTGTCCATTAGATCCGTCAATAACTGTTTTTTTTTGAAGGCTTAGATGTTTTATTTGTTTGTTTACCAAAAATCGCCTGTATTGCAGTTGTAATTGCTTGGATTGAATTTGGAGGATTCGATGTTGATGTATCTGGTGCTATTTGTAATAAAAAAATGTTTCTTAGGATCGTCCTAAATATTCAAGAATGTATATATATATTACCATCTTCTTGTGAAGTTTCAAGGTCAACAGCTGTAACAGTCGATTTCAATCGTTTGATTTTTCTTTCTTGTAAAATTTTTTCAAGATGTTTTGATGATGAATTTTGTGTTGTTTGAGGTTGATGTTTTGTTTGGGATGTTTTTGGAGATTTCGATGTTGATAAACTAGTATTTTCATCATCTGAAGAATTTTTGTTTATAAAATTGATTATACAATTAGAAATTTCACAAAATTAAGAATGTTACCATCTTCTTCTGACGCATCGAAACCAATAATAGAAACGTTTCTCTTTCTTTTTTTTCTTCTGGTAAAAGGTCAGATTGATGATTTTTCGTTTTTTTTGTTGTTTTATCTGATTTAACTTTACTTTGGCTGTTGGACGAAGAAGACGTTGGTGAATGAAAATTTGATTTTGATGGAAGATATTCGTCGTCGTCGTCGTTATCATCATCATCTTCTGTTTGATCATGTGGATCTTCATCACTACTACCAATTGATTTTGTATCTTCTAAAATTCGATTAAGAGAGGCAATGGCTTGATGAGAAGTAGCAAACGAATTATTAATTGCTTGAGTAGTAGATTGTTGAACTCTAGATACTTTGTTATTATTATTAGCTGTATCAGTAGGAACGGTCGATTGATTTTTATCAATATCGACTTTGCTTTTCAAAATACGTGAACGATCGATACTATTTGGATTAAAAGGAAATACTCCAGCTTTCATAAAGCTTTTAATAATATTTGTTTTCGTTCCAACAGGATCATTTGTCCACAATTGATTTAACAATGATGGAAATTCAGGTTTACCAACATTTTTGAAATTCGTACGACTGTACTCATCCTTTAAAATCCTATAAGAAAGCAGGAAGTTATATTTTTTTTAAAGTTTTCTCCTACTTTTTCCATTGAATTTTAAAAGGGTTAAAAAATACGATATCCAACGGTTGCAATACGTGTGTTGCATTAGACGGCAAACAAACGATGATTCTACAATATTTGTAAAAAAATTTCCATAGAAATATTAACAAATGATCAAGTTTAGGTATGAATTAATTATTTGATGACATACACATTATTTTCACAAGCAAGTTTGAGTGTTTCAACATTGAAATGACTTCCATGACCATCTAAGATCAAAAGTAACGGACGTGGTAAATCTTTTGTGTGTTTCAAAAAGATTTGATCAAAGCATCGATAGAATAATTGTTGATCCATTCATCCACTATTTAAAAATTAATTTCAACATATAGACATAGCAACAAAGAAAAAAGAGATTATGATTTGCACGCGTGACGTATATTTGTATTTCAAAGAGATAATATAAAGAAATATAGATAAATTCAATGATCACATGATAACTTCTGTTAGTCAATAGCTTAGAGGCCATATTATGGACTTGGTGAAGATTTTATGTGTCACTGGTAGAATCTTCATTAGTTGATAGGAAAAACTCACTTTTTCAGAAAATCCAACGCATCTTAGAAATTTGTACTGAGTCAGAGTCTAACATGTACATTAGCAAAGAAAAGTTTCTTACTAGCTGAAAAAATGATTTAAGCAAATATAGGTTTATTAAGAGTATCTATATCTGTTTGTGACTCATTTTCTTCTCAATTGAAAACAAAGGCAGTGTATCTACTTCAGAAACACATTTACCGAATTTATTTTCTGTTTCGCACTTAGAAAGCAAAATATTCGATACATTATACATAAAACGCAAGCGCCTTGCAACTATTTCTCTTTTATATTAATTTAATGAAGAAAAACAACACGAGGAATAAATTTTGAACAAGTACATTAGTGTTTTGACCACTCTGAGGAATTAGTACAGAATGTAGAAATCTAGATAAATATATAAACGTCATAGGGATCTAAAGTATGCCTCGCTAGTTAGAGAAAAACTTACTTCTTTGCACAATCATAACCTGTGTCCGATGGTCCACCAACACACCATTCATCGAACAATCGTTTTGACTTGTAAATGACAAATGGTGGTAGAAGAAAGCCTGTAGCAGAACCACAGAACATTACATTTATATATGACCTTCCTCCAGTACCACCTTGAACACGATAAGCATTAGAAGTATGTCTATGAACAATAACTTTAGAATAACTGATATTGTCCGACATTCCTGTAATAAAAATGAAATATACCATAGAAGATATTATTTGGATCAATGTAATAAACTTACCCGATTCGTCCGCATTAAATATCTGAGCTGGACGATTTGGCAAATTATTTTCTTCAATAAGTTTGTTTAGTAGTTGAAACCACTTATCCACTTGTTCATTTGTTAATGCTGCTCGTTTTTTCTCTAATGGATATGATTTTTTTAAAATCAGATTATGATGACGATTCAGAAACGAATAAAGCCAATCGTATGTTGATGTTCCCGTACGAAATAAATTAATTTTATTGAGTGATAATGCATATTGTTTCGAAAGGTTTATGAATTCGTCAATAGTTAATGGTACTCCCCAACTCTTTCAAGAAAAAACATTCAGAAAATGTTCATTAAAAATACAGAATAGTTTTATTACTTGTAAGAGAAGAGCTGCTTTTTCCAAATTATCTTCTTCTTCTTTATTGAATATAGTTGGTCGACCAACTCGATCATGTGAAACTTCATGATTAACGTGTGCATTTAACGTAGAATATGGGACATCATATCTCCTCGATGATTCACGTATTGAATATCCAGCGTCCACATATTGGATAGCCAACAAGAAATTACTTTCACTGTATTTTTTATATGAATTTTTCTTTTTATATTTACGTGGCATTCAAACGAGTCTTTCTTGGAGAAAGGTGGATAAGCACTAGAGGAATAATTTTTCCGATGACACCAAATATAATAATGGAAGTGCATGTATTTATATATAATGTGAAAGACGAGGGGTTATGGGGAAAGAAAAAATATATACGTAGACATTTCCAGGTGGACAATGCTTCGTCTCTTAATTGAATTTACATATGGCCTGGAAAATGAAGATAGTATAACGAATCAACACATTCAATATCGGTGTACAACAGTGGACCTTGATTATGTTTATTCTAGTAATAAACACGTTTATCAAACCGTAGTATTATGCAAAACTTATTCTCAAACGTTTCAGACTTGCGTTGAAAGTAATCAGACGACATTCGTTGCGTTGCATTAATATACAAAACTGATCATATGCTTATATTATCTTGTGACAATCTATTGAATTATTTTACAATCGACTCTATCGACGATAAGATCATATAAAATATGTGCAGGCTTGGAAATTGCTTTCAAAATTTGACAGTAATATTTAAAGAAGTTGATTAATATTCTTAAATTTATCATTGGTGAAGCAATTTCTATTACTTAAACTGAAATAACTAAGTTCACTCTATGCATCCCATATGAAATAGTCGATTGATCGGAAGTACCCCAAATTCATTTTTCCATGGTTTCGAGCAGTTTGAAAGTGTTACTTGGATGCATCACAATAGTTTATTCATTCACTGAAATATTCTCAGGTTCCATTAAAAAGAACTCAAGCTATTGAATGGTATAATTTTGCCTAAGGTGATAAGAGATAAAAAAGGTTTTAAGGGTTGGGAAAAAATATCACAGCTATTTTAGCTGGAATGATCGGAATTACACGGACTAGTTTCATTGACTGATCCGAATTATCCAAAATGGGGTAATTCCGATCAGCTTCGCGCCTCTTTCACCATTTTGGCCAATACTTTTTTCCAGTATCTTATTTTTCGGTGATTGTTTCACCAGTAGATAGAGGACATCTTGATCTAGCTGTGATAAAAAATTCAACATTGTACATAACGTGAATATGGGGGAACGAGCAAAAATAAAATGAAATTTCTAAATTTTGAGCAGAATTTCCCCAACAGACTCTACTTGCATTGTGGGTATACTCACGGTGTAACTATTTTTTATATATAATTATAGTAATGAGCTAAATCTGTCATAGTTTTTGAATTTTAAGAGCTTGTTTGTCTTTAGTTATAATCAAACGACAAAATATATTATTTTCTTG
>OENM01000120.1:65534-149163 GCA_900239745.1 Rotaria magnacalcarata | reverse complement strand
GACCTTTTCTACCTGATCAATAGGAAAAAGAAGAGTGAAAATTTGTCAAACAAAATGGGTTGCGAAATTTATAGATAAAAATAAATTTGTTTTTATCAAAAATAGAAACTGGTACTTTGAACCCTGCTCGAAGTAAAGAAGATATTTGAGAAAAATAGTACTCTTCAGTTTCCATAGTATATTTACTTTTTATATAACCGACGAAGAATATTTTAATCTAATCATTATTAGATCAGTCAAACCGAGCTTTTTGCGATAGATGCTATTTAAAATGTATTCGCTTATTTGAGGTAATGTATATCTATAATAACTTCGATATATCTGACACACATGTGCTCTCTTTTATATCAACAATTAGTCTATCATTATGTGAAAATTCTTTTTTTTGTCATTATTTAGCTCATTACTATCAACTACAAGTTCTACTTGGAAAGTTTTTTTTTAATTAAATTCGACTAATTTTCTTATGTACCAATTACGTCGATCAATTTTCGTATCGATTAATTTTCATACACTCGGAAAGCACATACACATTTATGTATGGATAAAATTAAGAATTTGTTATTTATTAAGAGAAATATGAGAGCTTTAAATGAAACTTATTCTTTAGTTGTTGAAGTGTGTAAAGAAAGAAAACTCAACTGACTCAACACCTTCTGTAACATCGGAAAAATATTAAATTGACGACAGGAAGTCAATAATTATATGAAGAAACAGTTGAAAAAGATAATGATGATAAACAGTTTTCAGTACACCTTCTAATATTTCTTTTTTTCTGCTTTCCATTTAAACATTAAGATGTTTACTATAAATAAAAGGTTTAAAGCACATCACACGTTTTTATGTACTTTTAAAAATTCGGGACACTGGGTTTTTTCGAATTGTCCCGATCCCGTTTGCCCCGTCCCGAAATAATTTGGGGACAATCCCGTATGTCTCGCGGGACGGGACAAACGTGACTCGGGACTGTCCCGCAGGACTCTAGTTTCAATTCAGCAATTACCAATCTTTAGCCTATTATCACAGAAAGAATATTAAAAGAAAATCTTTTTAAGAGCCTGTTTCCTAAATTTAATAAAATAAGGACATTATTTGAACAATATGTGTATTTTGGTAGAAGACATGATTTGCAGATTTTTTTCATTGTATTTATGCGTGCTAGTGCTAGAATAAATATAATATAAAAACAAAAAGAAAAATGAATATGAGAAGTCAGTAACGATTTCTCTGAAGAATAGTTCTGAGTATTTCTTTTCGACTATTCATTAAAATTTCAATTTTCATTTTTCATCGAATCAATCGTTGTCTGACAAGCGATGTAGAAACAAATAATAAAATAACAAAGCAAAAAGTAATAGTAACTTCGGCAAGATAATAAACACGATATTGATAATCCGGTGGCGATTTCATACTTCGAAAGATTGTTCCTGGTAATAAACTGAATGCAACTATTGTCAAGAGCAAAATGATATGTTTAAACATATGTAATTTTTGTTTACTTGTTAATGATCTCCTGAGTACGGTCGATCTCTGCAGTTGTCCAATAAATAACGTTAATTTTATATAAATACTTACATTAATTATGACTGGCAGAACAAATCCAATAAGTAATATGTATAAATATAAAAAAGTACTCGAATTTTCTGAAACAACCCACACATAACTAACCGGATCGAACTTAAGTTGAGGATTCCAATAAGTAAAGTAGCATGGGAAAAGAAAAGTCAGAGTCAATTGAATTATACAAAAAGCTAATCGAATTTAATACATTTGAAAACGAATACTATGTGCAAACATTACAGCAATCAGATGATGAATTGATTGTATGGTGAACGAATAAATGATAGCTGTTGATGCGACATTATTTATATTATTACAAAAAAAGCTCGATCTCCGTTCTATACATAGATCAGGACGACGATCACACTGCCTAAAATTGTTAATCGACTATAATAATTAATTTTTACGGTTTATCAAATTTATTGAAACGTGATCTTATATTCAAATTTCATTGAAATAAAAGTGAATTTTAAAAGAAATCTTCAATTCTTTAGATAGGTTAAACTTACGAAATATGAATTGAAATAGAAATAGAGAGTATAGTAATTAAATAAAATCTTATTGAAAAAACGATATTGGCAGCAAGACAATTCGATACTAATCGATATGCTCTATTCCATAGTAAAATAAATATGAATATAAATCCAAGTATGATTTGAATACTTGCTATAATATTAGTAAATATATTTATGACAAAAAGTCATTGTATATACGACGTTATTTTATTAGACATGATTTTTGGTCAATTTAATGTTTAATAGAATCGATGTTTTTGACTTCTATTTGAAAAAAGTTGTAGATTAGAGACTGAAAAAAATCAATATGTGACTTCAGTTTCTATAGGGTCTACACAAAGATTTTCTGTATCGAAAAGTCCGATAAAGAGATCAATTAATTTTATCGAAGAATAGGCATCTACGTTGATATCAAACTTATCTTAGAAAGAATAGTCGTGCACAGCTAGTTAATAAATATATGTCGGAGTAGAAATTAAAATTCAGTAGAATTTTAATTTCTACTGAATTTTAATTTCTACTCCGACATATACATGACACCGCTTGCTTTTTTCAATACGGCATCATAATAAATTTTTATCTTACTTATCTCCAAAATCATCCAAAAAAAACGAGTCATCTCAATCCTAACTGTCCATCGGCATATCCAAACCAATAAACTCTCTCATTTAGAATAAACAAACTTGTAACATATAGAAATGTGTTACACTCATTTTTTTCTCAACTAAAACACGATTTTATTTATAGGTCTCTTTTGATTCATACGTAAAAATTTTAAGGGCAACGAAGTCATACAGATAACAGGATGTGTTTCTTACATCGACTCAGATTTTCCTATCAATCAACTATTTCGACTCATAGGATAGAAAATAGAAAATGAAAGCTATCGATTCAATCAAGAAAAAGAGAACGACATGATTTCAAAAAGATTTGCTTCAAAATTGAGAAATACAAGAGAAACGAACGGAAGTTAGCAATTAAAATGAAAGAGAAGACAATGTAAAACTGAAACGATCATTTGTCAATGAGAGTTAGAAAATTGAGTTGTCCATGGAATATGCAAAAACCAATTCGAGATAGATTATACATTATAGATAAATGAAACAGAACAGAAAAAATTCTTTTTCAGAAAATCAAAAGAACAATTTTCATAGTTTTTATAATCTATTTCAAAATTAGTTGTCTGATAGGCGAAATAATATTTTAGAACGTGATTTAAAAGATGATATTAAAGTCAACGTAAATGCTATAAAAATTGAAAACCTAAATGATTATGTACTCTTGCAACATTCATCTAATGAGAATACCCGTTTTACATAGAATCTTCTATAAAACATAAATAGAAGTCTGTAAAAGTAAGTTAAAACCGTATGATTGTCAATTAATACTATGATTGAAAAATGTGCATAATAACAGCATAGATAATATTCTTGATTCCAATCTATAGCTTTACATTATAGTATTTTATTTTGTGAAAGAATAATTCTACAGATTTCGACAATTTTTTACAAACCGCACCAACCACGAACATTACTGATTAGTTTAAAACTAATGATAATAAAATAATACAAAGTGAAACATCCTTTATACGATCTTTTAATGATCGAAACAATCAGTTTGGTTTCTAATATTTATTTAAGATTTCTTTTTGGAAAGTTGTGAAGTCTTAGTTTGTCTAGATATATAGATTGCAAAATTTAGTCACTACCTATTGAGCATATTAGATTTAGTCAAGTTTTAACTGTAATTCATAAAGAAATTTATTTGATACTTCTTTTTATTAGAGTGTATAGTATTCTCAATTCATATCGAACTTTCTATTTTATACTTATGCCTTGATGGTTATTTTCATTGACAAAGTAATCAATATATCAGATCATATTTAGTTTAATTAAACACTTGCTAATCTCGACGGTAGATCTCGGAATTCATCACTGAATGATTATTATGATAGATTTTTTCAATTCAATTGCTTGTGCATTGAAAACACAATATTTTTAGTCAGTAACAAAATTGACTCAAGCTATAACTTGAATCAAGATTAATGAGGTTAAACGCTCAAATAGAAGTCCTATAATACTTGTGTCTCAATAGATGACTGTTTTCATTTCAAACTCACAACACGATTCACAATGCCAAATCATCGATTTAATCGTTTTACTAACTATTGTTATCTCTACTTGATTATCATGCTTCCTCTTTGCCACTGGTGAATGAAAATCGAAGGTTCTATACTATTCAATGCTTGACTAGATTGTCAAGTGTTTAGATCAGAGTTTTGTCAAATGATATTGCCAATAATAAAACTACGCAGATTTCAGCACACAAACTATCCTCTCACTAATATAAATGAATATTTTTTCAAAAACAATAATCAATAATAAAAATTTTCCAAAGAGTTTCTAAATATTAAGCTAATTATACGGTATGATTATATCAACAAAGTTATTTTCTGCTGATTATAATATTCTTTTTTCTATCATCACCTTCCATAAATCATGAAGTAATGGATGGCTCTTGTTTTCTTAAATATTGTCGAAAAGACACATACAGCCTATTACATATATCAATACAGATTATCAAAATACATGTGAAAAGCAGACATTAACACTAGAAAAACTGAATTAATAAATTTTCATAAGTATTATAGAAGAATCAAACATAAATAAATCAATCAATATATAAAACTGACTATCATCATAATTTCGCGTATTTTTGTGTTGCCATAAAAAAGAAAAACAATTCATTTCATTTTTTGCTTTTTTTCCCATCCTATAGATCGAAATAGAAATAAGCGGTGAAAAAGCTAAGAAATTTGTTTTGTTTTTAATAGGTACCTTTGGATTTGTGTGTAATTGTTGTTGAAGTCTATCAATTTTATCATTCTGTGACGTAATCTGTTCATTCATAGATGCTAAATGTTCAGACATTGTTGCTATTTGCTCTTCATAACCTTTGGTTGTTGTTGCTAATTCATCCTAAGTCAATAAATAATCACAAGGTTCTTCTTTTCTGTAAATAAAACTAGGCAAACCTTCATGTTTGCTAACTCCTGTTGTGACTGTTCGATTTCAATTCGACATTTAACTTCTTGATCTTTGGAATTTCTTAGTCGTTGATGAATATTTGCTAGCTAATTATATAACAGAAAAACATAATAGATGCTTTGTAACTAATAAAGAAAACTCAAATACTTCATTATAAAAAGCAATTCCTCTGCCATTTACTAATTGTAATTTTGTTTCTACATCGAGAATTTTTTGTGAATAATATTGCTTAATCATCAGTTCACGTTCACTTGGCGGATCAGAAGTGGTTCGATTCTCTCGTTGATTATTTGTTATTGGCTGAAAAATTAATTGAAAAATATTTCATTTGAAAGAGAAAAATTAAATGGATAAAAACAAACAAATGAAAATTTATTTCGATCATAATGTAAATGTTGTTTTGTTTTATAGTAGATTATTGCTTATATCATATCAAGTAATATTAGAATTTAAAAAAATGTAAACAAACCGTCATTGCTTACAACATAAATCGACCACTGACTATGAGATAAAACTCGAAAGAAAACTCTGATTCCTCGCATAAATCATCGAAATTTTCGTAGAACGGTATTAAATGCAATTCGATTGAAGAAATAGCTCATCGACAATAAACTATCTCAAGTAGGTATGAAAACTGAAATAATTGATAAACAACATCATGCCAAATGTGGAAACTGAAGAATAAGGGAATGCCACTACAAAGACCGAGTTTGTCTTTCTGTGATTTGTAACTATTGTACTGCATACGATATAAATATTCGTTTCCGAAAATCAGGACTATTCTCACTTCTCTAAAGTTGTCGGTTATACTCGCAGACGAAAGTCCTAGCCAAACATTAATTATATTAGAATGAATCTGGCGAAGTTATTTGAACTTTTCTTTTCTTTTGTGAAATGATCGATTTTTAAATAATGAAACATGAAACTGTCGATAATAAAACTCGATTTCGATTAACAAAGATATAAATAAAATAATATAAAATAAATATTTACTGTTGTAGGTGATGATATAATAATTCCATCGAATTCTTCATTTGTTCCAGTTGCTGTCGTTTGATTTGTTTTATCTTTTAGTTCTTCAATTTGCTTTGAATGATCATCACGCATCTTTTCAAATTTTATTTTTAATAATTGATATTCTAAACGCCAGTGTTCTTTTTCTTGTTCGAGTGTACCTATTGTTTCTGCATTATAAAGACTCTTGAACAAGAAGATAGATAATAAAAGAAATGTATTTAAAAAGAAATTTTTTTCACTTGTTTCATATGAACATCAATTAGTTGTTGACAAGAATCATCTGATAAATCAATTAAAATGTTTTCTTCAGATTGCGAAAGCTCCTTTTTTCTATGATGAAATTCAAAAAGATATGTTTGATGTTCTCGCATTAATTGTGAAATCTAATACAAACAAAATACTAAATAGTTAAAGAACAAGATTTTCTTAACCTGTTGTTCTTGGTTTGCTAATTTTCTCAATGCTGCTAAAATGCATTCATCAGTTGTTGTTAGATGTACTGGAGAAGAACTTAATTCATATTCCAAACATAATTTATCGTTATAATTTTTATCAAGATCTTTAAAACATTTAAGAATTCGATAGTGAAAAATGTCAATTAAACGAAATACGAACCACAATGAATAATGGCACCTGTTTGAAATGTTGTTAAAATTTCAACGATTTTTGCTTGTAGTTGATCTGCTGTCGTTGGAAGAGATGAATCTAAACAAAAAAGAAACCAACAAATTACTATTTAATCCTACTGTTGTACATTTAAAAATATAAAATAGGAAGATCAAAACTTCTATCTGTTGAAATACAGTATCTATAACTTTCATAACTCAGAAATGAAAATCAAAACTTTTTTCAAGAATCGATAAGAATTTTTATCTATAGTTTTTATTACCAAATTGAATAATTGCAACAGCTATTTCACGTAGCAGAGATAAATTATTTATCCATCGTTGAAATAATTGATTAAGTGCGTCATTTAACTTATGAATTTTTCCATAAATTTTTTCCTGATTTTCCAATGAAGAAATTAATTTAGGTTCATCACAAACACTGAACACAGAAGTAATTATTTTTATTTAACAATAGATCAAAATTACCTTTTATTAGCAAAACCGAGTACTTTCTCACAAGATGAAACAAACATACTAAATAATTCAGCGAAGTCAGTTGTATTTTTATCTACATGTGAAGACTTAAAAAACAAAAAAGTAAACAAACAATATGGTCTTGCATATTTTTCAATTTGTTTTTACTTTTCCATCAAACAAATGTGTTTTCAATGCAAGAAGAAAATTGTCTGCATGTTGTTGAAAAGCTTTTACTGTTTGAGCCATCTAGATAACAATAAAAGATCTTTTTTTCCTCATCCATAGAACGACTATAATAATCGATTACTTTTTCATTATGTTCTGATGATCGATTGTTATTTTTTAATCGTTCTTCAATATAGATTGTTAATTCTGTAAATGCATCACGCCATGCATTTAAATATTTATACAAAAATATTTCAGGTTGCGGAAGTGGAGCTGATTCATGAACATTTTTTGTTGGCGGATTTAAAATGGATCTAAAATTTAAACAAGACATATTCGAAACAATAATTCATCAATAAATGATGACAGACGATTTTCGACTGACAGTAACAACTGATGATTGTTCTGTTAAGTGTTGTTTAATTTGCACATTAAGTAATTCATTTTCTTGTTTTAATTGTTTTAAAATTCTTTCGAATTCATCTCGCGTTCGTTGATGACTTTCTTGCATTTCTGTCATTTGGTTTTGTAAATGTTCTACATTTGAACGATATGTCAATCGTTCATTCTCGTTATCAGCAATCTGCTTGTCTAATTCATAGACCTATGTTAACAAAGAGAATTGATTTTTGTAAAAATATTTTAATATTTTTTTTAAATAAGAAAAAGTTAGACAAATTAATATTTCATTAAATGTTCGAGTTGATCATCATAAATTTCTAGTCTGAATTAACTTCTAAATAACTGTATGAGATTCATTCAAATGTTTTGTAACTTAAATTTAAGACTCTGGTTATAAAAATCGATTAAAAAACAAATCATTTATCATCGTCGAAGTTTGTTAAGTCGAACGCACTATTAAAAAGTCAATTGATTCATCGAAGTTGTTATTGAAAAATTAAATAAAGTTTGATACTTAAGAGCAGTCAATTCTTTCCTACTAATCTTCGAAATCACATTAGAAAATATAATGTGCTGTTTTTCTTTCAAACATCTTGAGTTTGAGAAGCTTATACATGCAACAAAGATATAATTATTTTATATCCTTAGTCATGTTCAAGTTAATGACTTACGTAAAACTTGTCATAAACTTGAATAAACAAAGAAATTAATAAACATGACTGTATCATTCAATAGAATATTTACTAATCATTTCTATCAATTAAGTATAGATTGTCTTTCTAAGTAGTATGTCACGACTCAACAATTCAACAGAGCTAAATATGGATAATCATTTTCAAATAAAGACAAAATATACGTGAGTAGGAATTTTTTGCTTGTAATTCAGCTAGTTCGATGATTAACAATTTATTTATTTATTTTAGATGAATCTAAAATTTTTTTTCTGTGACAATACTACAGGCAGTTAATTTTTTTATCATGCATAAAATCAAATAGATCCATTTGATCATTTAACTACTCTATATCGAAATGCTCCGAAGGCTATAGATATTGAACTTTCAAGATTTATCTATTTTCTTAGCAGAGGAAATTAGTTTTTTATGCAAGGTATATGTGCCTTACAGTCTGTATGTTGCTGTTTCAGTAAGACATGAGCCACAAAATGTTTCATCATACTACGTTTCCAAAACTAATTATAACATATTCAAGAACTAAAATTCAAATAATCTAAAACCATATACGAACGATTTTAGCTAATTTAGGAATGATTTTTTATGAAGCAATGATATAAGAAATCGATATTGAAATAGAAACTTTTGAAGAAAATCTTTACAAAAGAAGTAGCGTGAAAATGCAGTTTTAATCATTGATATTAGTTGTAACAGTTTAGACCTATTAATGCAATTGACGATGACGAAACAAGACCATTATTAGAGTTCTCAATTGATTATTCCTTTCTTTGTCAATAGATAAAATAGAAGTAAAATCTTTATCGACAAATCACAGCATATATGGCCTCAACACATGTTAAACGTATGACATAACGTGTAAGTCATCGTGCAACCACATATATATATATCAGTGCAACTCAGTTTCAATCGACATATACACAGTAAATCAAATTCAGTGTATGATCTTAAAGATTTGTTCAGAGAATCTATCAAAAAGTCTATCATGATTTTTGGTGAAATTTTAGCAAGAAAATTTCAAGGCGTGAATATCCTATGTCCCCTATATTGGTAGAAAAAGTAGCGAATCTTTTTCACATATTTGTTGTAGAAATACGAGTAGAAAATTTTTTTAAATCGAACTGTTTCATGAAATTATCCAATTAGAAAGAGAAAAGACCATGTGTGCTTTAGTCAATTTTAAGATTCTACCATGTTCTACGACGAGCTTCTCTTAGCAAAAAAGCACGTGAAAGATCCAGATGTTTCAATTATTGAAATAAACATAGCTGTTCTATGCAAATAAATAATAGTTTATCAATTATATTACTAAATTGACTCAACTGAATAGACATTTTTTCAGAAAGTATTTTTTTTTAAAATCTGAATAAAAATCAAGATTTTTGTCAAACTAGATTCGAACATTGACTGTTGCATTTTAAACTTAATTTAAATTATGTTGACTTAATAATCTAAAGATTTTTCAATTGAAAATTCTGAAAATTAGGTACATTTTAATGTAAATATATTAACTAAATTTTCGAAGTCGTAAAATAGTAATCAATTAGTCAAGGTAGAGGGGATCTTTTCTCACAAAAAATGGATATCTTATGAAATGCATTAAACTCATCGGGTTTAAGTTTGAATTTAGAATAAGGATTATTTGTTAATAATTATCTATATCTACTTTCTGTTTTTGAAAGAAAAAAAAAAGAAACACCAAACTTACTCGACGTTGAATAGTTTCATACTGTTTTATTTTTTGTTCAAGTTCTAGAGCGAGCACATTATCATTAAACGGATTAACTTGTAATGTTTTATTGCTATTTGATTTTTTTAATTTCGCATTTGCATCAAATTCGTTTAGTTCTTGTTGAAGAATTTCAAGACGAGATTTAAGTTGTGTGTTAAGAAATGAAAGCGTTTCGATTTCTTGTCCATTCCTTCTTAAATTTTGATCTTTTTTATTAATATCTTCCTTGAAAAAAGTTCAATAAATCAGATGATTCAACAAATAAAATATAGATTACTTGTAACTGCTGATTTTTTTGTTGCTCATCAATGACAGCTTTTTTTAAAACAGTTACTTGTCCTCGAACTTTAGAGAATTCACTTGCTAATATTTGATATTTATTTTGTAAATCCATCTGAACATCTAAAAACAAGAAGATAGATTGGTATTTGTATATTTTTTCAATTCAATTTTTTATATGAAGTAAAAAGAACATGACACAAAATCGACTAGTCTATTAGATAAAATGGAAAACAAAAGAGATTGCTTTTTTTTGTTTTTTATAGTGTTAAACTTTGTATTGCTGATTCAACGATGGGTAAAAGATCCGGAGTAGTTTCTATATATTTTTGTATAATTTGTTCACGTGCCCATTGAATTTGTTCATTAAATGATTGGTTATTTTCATTAGAATTTTGTATTTTAGAATTTGTTCCTAATGTTTTAAGAGCAAGATTTGTTGATGTTAAAATGATACCATATAAAGAACGAATATTGGTAGGATTTATTTTTAATGTACTGAAATAGTACGTTCGAGCCTTTTCATAATCTCCTTGAGAATATCGAATCGATGCATAACGTTCATGATTAAGATGATTATGAGGATTTATTAATAGAAGTTCTTCAGCACAAAATGCAGCTTTTGTATAATCATGTTCCGATAAATAAAGGTCGCATAGTTCACTCCATGCTTCTTGATCAGCCTTAAAATTAAAATGCATTAAAAAAAAACTAAAAAAAGTTTTTATGTGTCACTTGATAAAGTTCTAAGTAAGAATTTAATTGGCTGATAGCTTCTCGTATTTGATTTTGTTCTTTTAAAAGACTTATTTGTCTCTTACGTACGATAGCATCTGTTTCATTATCTTCTAATAATGTTGAATAAATTTCTTCAGCTCTTTCAAATTCTCCGATAGATTCAAAATACATTCCATTTAATGTTGTAACACGCCGACTTGCTGTCTTGAACTTTTTTTCTAATTGTTCAAAACATTGACGAGCAATCGACTGTTTTGAACAATGTAAAGCTGATTTAAAGATTTGTTCAAGTATTAGCCATTTTTCATCGCCTAATGATGATAAATTACGATTAGATAAAACATGTGTCCATAATTCAATTATTTCATCGTGTGAACGATAATTTTCGTCACGATATTTGCGAAGCTTCTCAACAGCAGATTGCATTTTGTTTTCTAAAGATGATGCTGAATTTTTTTTGTAAACGAGAAAAAGATGACAGAATGAAACAAAAATCTTTTTTTTATCATCATCATCATCATCATCATCATCCATCATCTCAAAATTTCATTGGTTAAAAATTGAGCCTAACATGTTTATACGGAATACGATCGTATATATATAAATTATATCAATAGACAGAGCCATCTACTTTTCTTTAGTCTTAGGGTGTTCTATAGAAAGAGTTAGGTTCAAATCTAAAGAATTTCATCGACATTTCTATTTTGATTTTTCTATCATAGACGTTTATGCTAAATTATAATCTAAAATAACATAGTTTCAATGCCGATCATCAGAAAAATATACGAGTTCGGTGTTCGAATCAATGTGAATGTACGTCGGCATGAAAATTTTTCATGGCTCAAATGAAAAATTAATGCTTCCAACAACTAAAACCAATGGATAAAAGGATCGTTAATGATCTATTGTCAACACACAGGCTCATCCACGCCAAGCGCTCATTCTCACCTGATGGCCTCCATCAAAAGTGATACTATTCGATAGAGAATAAAGCTCTGGAGACTACTCATTTTAGAATCAGCATCGATCGGCGACCGCATTGGAGTCGAATAGACTTGAATAGTATTCTAACTGTAATTATGTCTTTTCGATATCGTCCACAAAATAATTCTCTTGTATTTTTTATGTCGATCAGACATCACGATTTTACGGCCGTTGAAGTGTATTGGAATTAGGGGTGGCACTTTAACTTTACTTTATCAGGTAAAGTTAATTACATTTACTTTACTTTATTGGGTAAAGTAAAGTAAATCACTTTACTTTACTAGATAAAGTAAAGTAGGTCTACTTTACCCGAAAAATAAAGTAAAGTAAAGTAAAGTAAAGTGAAATATCTTTATCTTTCTGGAGAAGTAAGTTGACGTAAAAATGAGATAATGGAAAGCATAAAGCTGTTTATTATTGACTGATTTTTTCATTATGACACATTAAAGAGCTTCCAATATGTCAATATTTGTTTTAAATTACGGACTTAGCGTCCTAAAAACTCTGACCATAATTGCATTAGTTTTAGAATTGATATGAGCCCCGATTATTTTTCAAAAGTTGATTTTATCCTTGATCACTACTCAATTTCCCACACCAAGATCCTCTTCATCTGTCTAAAATCTTTTTTGATCGTCGTTTTGANAAAATAATCGGGGCTCATATCAATTCTAAAACTAATGCAATTATGGTCAGAGTTTTTAGGACGCTAAGTCCGTAATTTAAAACAAATATTGACATATTGGAAGCTCTTTAATGTGTCATAATGAAAAAATCAGTCAATAATAAACAGCTTTATGCTTTCCATTATCTCATTTTTACGTCAACTTACTTCTCCAGAAAGATAAAGATATTTCACTTTACTTTACTTTACTTTACTTTATTTTTCGGGTAAAGTAGACCTACTTTACTTTATCTAGTAAAGTAAAGTGATTTACTTTACTTTACCCAATACAGTAAAGTCATATACTTTACTTTACTTTACTTTTTCAAAGGAAAATAAAGATAAAGTGCCACCCCTAATTGGAATAGCAACTTGGATGAGTAACATCGCTTGACTATGCCATTGAAAACTTAATGGACTCATATGGTGTGAAAACGATATAACAATCGTAATGGTATAGTTACATTTTCTTCTGGAGACATTGTCTACAATATATTGATATATCTTCTCTATTCTCTATTCTCTATCAAATGAGAATGTTTCTTTTTACCAAAAAAAGGTGTCTTAATTTTAATATTCGACAAAACCTGAAAAATTTCGATGATATCCAAAATATTTCTGTAACTAATAAGCGTGAATATTAAACTTGCTTTCATGAGATTTCAAGTTATACAATTATAAGGACAAAATAGTTATGTAATCGACAAAGTGAACACGCGAGACCTGCTGTTCCCAACTTTCAGTTTCCTGATTTTGTATGGCATGTAGTTCAAATGATAGGACATCGGAAGAAAATTTCATCTTTCGTGCAATTAGCAAAAAATATTTATTGACGAGAACGTTCCGCTTGACTACTCGCTCCCATTTTTCTTATTGTCTGTGTCGTTATAGAGTAAGTTTGCATCTTGTTTTTATGTTTGCTCTATCATACGCGTTTGTACATGTACAATGCCTCCATCATATATTTTTTTTCGCTTTTCGTTCTTGTTTTGTGAATAATAGGAAATAGAAATTGACCATTCTTCATACTTTTTTCATTTGATACACATACACAAAATATTCGTGTCTCGTATATCATATGCATAGTCAACACGCTAGATATCGAATCGACCATATTTAAACGGCAGGTAAACGTGTTTATAAGTATCTAATCATGTGATCATTATTATAGTGGTAGCCGAATTTCAATCTATTTCTTGTAGACTATGACTAAATAGACTCTGTTCTTTGATGATGTTGATAAAAACAACTTGAAGAAGTAGTGTGCATCTACTCTTCTCACATATAGAATCAGGGTAAAGCGAAAGGATTTAAAAACTGATTGTTATGATTACGTAGAAAGGAAAGAAAAACTCACGTCACTACAAATATAGATGAACCATCAACAGATTTACGAAAATCAATATTCTGACGGTCATAGAATGTCTTATCGTCTACAGTATTGACAACGTGTAAAATCGTAAATGCATTACAGTAGCCAAGCATGCTCGAGAAAAACAAGATACGATAGGCATGATTTGCCATCATGACTGTGGATTGGATAATATCCTTCAGATGTATTTCCATACGTATATTTCGTTAGATTCGCCTTATTTTAAATACTATTTTACGCTTTTTAACGTAGAATACTTTCTTGTCCTATTACATTTATAGGGGTGCCATTTTCCTGTTTATTTAAAATAAATATAAATATCTTTTGTTCATAATTTATATTTAAAAATAAATTAACTTTGTTATAATTTATTGTAAATATAAATTATTTGTTTTTCGTAATTTATTAAATATAAATTAAATTAAATTATTAGATTTCTGTATGATACTTTAAGTAAATAATAAATTATATGTTTAACCTTATTTTGATCTCTATTTTATATGCTATATAATATTTTCACTCAATGAGTCACGGTTTTTCACTTGTTCTGGTGGTGTCATTTCGGAAGAACAGAGTAAAAGGATAGTATCGAAAATGTGACCTTTTTGTCCAAAATATTTTCCAAAAAAAATTATATATTTGGAATCAGCATACAATTTGAGAAACATTATGTCACTTTCTTTATCCAATAATACCTGAGGTTTCCACAGTTTAAGCAGAACATGAGAAATGGTAGACTCGGGATGACGATTTACAAGAAGCGATGAAATATTTTTTGAGATGAATGAGAAATATTTTGAGGTATATCGCGTGCATTCTTGGATAATTGATGGACTTCTTTTCGTGAATAGTTTCTTCATGTGTATCAGGTATTGAAAAAGGGGCATGGATAGAAACTATTAAGTCATGTCATAAAAGTGTTTGATTATCTCAACTATTTCTTATTGAACTCTACTGTTTTCCTTTGATCTGTAGAAGAAAACTGTAGGCGTTAATTTCTTTATAGCAATGATTTCATGATTAGATATTGAAGAAAACAACTTTTGACTTTTCCTTATACCATATTTTTTGAATCTTCAAAGAAGACAAATAAAACTCTTTTTGCACATCTGCTTGAATTTATTTCAAGGGAGGAAGCTTTACAGTACAGTTCTCCCCTAACTGTTTATAAGCTATTGACCTAGAAGGCTTCTTAACAAAATGATGTTTTCAGCTGTACTAGCCATGAAGACTGTGAAATATTTCTATTGCTGATCACAGCTACAGCTATTACCGTTTTCGATGTGCAAAAAACGACATGACTTAAGGAAAAAGCACCTTTGGACCTCGATATTGAAGACATAAACGAAAACTTTTGAGTGACAATAAAACAAGAATGATATAAAGTTTTTTCTATTGAGGCAGATTAAAACAATAGTATAACGTAGACTTCATTCGTTGTCATAAGATTAGAAAATTTGATCAGATTGCGGTAAAATTTTGACATATCGAATGTAGTACTACTGTCTTTATGAATGCTGATTGCATTTCACAAAGAATGACTGTGATTTCTGATATATGAATGTCTGTTTAGGAATTTCTTTTAACTCGTAAGCAGGAGTTTGTAGCATCACTAATCTTCCTATCCAATAAAATTCGCTTTAGGTTCTTTTCAAAAAATTATGATAATTAGTGCATCCGTCGATAAGTATTCCCTTCTGATTTCAGTGGTCCTAAAGGTTACATATATGAGAAATTATATGTGCACTCACTAGCGGGAATATATACCAGTGGCACTAACCAAACTCAGATGGTCGAAAGGAAACGAAATTATATATTATGGATAGTATCAATTGTTTTTCTTTCAACTAAATAAATCTGAAAGGATGAATGTTGTGAGTCGGTAAGCTTATCATTATGTAAGGCTATGATTCGACTATCAACCATACAAATTTCGTGAAAGTTCCTCGGCTCGTTCAAGTGCTAGGTTGATTCTGCTGACACTGTTGGTTCTTGGAAATCTTTCTATTTCCCTTTGGAGATCCATATCTTAGCGACTATTCAACGATATAACGTAGAATTTTCAGAAAAGCTTGTACTATAATGTGCCATTGTTGTTTGCAATTTGCAGATTCGAAAATTGTAGGGAAGAGAAATCGCACAATAGTAATCATCTCTTTAGTGTCCAGGCGCTGGAGACGTTAATACTCTAATAGACGAAATCATGTTTCAGCTGAAGAAAGGCCACAGACTGAGCTTTAGTTACATGTAGAAATCTGCAGAATTAAAAACGGGCAAAAGCGAGACTTCTATACTTCGGCATACTTCACTGTACTCCCAGGCTATGCTAAAGGCATGTTAGCAAAATTTTGAGTCACTTGAACACTGTTATTGACCAGTGTTCTGGTAGAGTATTTTGAGTCCAGTATACGTAAGTATATCGGATATCAAAGCTCATATACTCGACCATACTCCACTGATATTGAAATTTTGAAGTACAATGCAGTATTTGAATTCTGATATCTGATAGATTTATGTGGACTGGACTCCAAATGCTATATCCCAATATTGGCCAATAGCAGTGTTGAAATAGCTCAAAATGTTGCCAGTACACCGTCGGTATAGCCTGGGAGTACAGTAGAGTACGCTGGAGTACGGAAATCTCACCTTTCCCCCTTGAGAATTAATCACATATTTGATAATGAGTAAGGGAAACTCCATAACACAGCATGTTTTAGTTTGCTGAGATAATATCAAAAACCGACATCATGCAGCATAAGTCTGCTTTATTGCAAACAATCGTTGTGATCGTAGTTTCACTGTCATACAATCATAGTGGGCTATGAGAATACAAATTTTCTGACTTTTAGTCGGTAATGTGACTGAGAGTCAAGTAAGAGGCAAGGGGGACTTTGGCTCACCAATGCCTAATCTTATAGCAGATTACGAACTGTTGGTTTGGTGATAATATTATATAGCATATAAAATAGAGCGATGAATAGAAGGTTAAAAATACAATTTATTACTTAATGAATGTATCATGCAGAAATATGATAATTTAATTTACTCGTAAATTAAATCAAAAATAAATATAAATTGACATCGCTAATTGCTAGAACAGTCACTTAAAGCTTCGACTAGAACATGCATAACTCTCGAATGATCCAATCAAAATCTTTCGCTATTTTGTTGATGTTTCAAAGGATGTTTGAAAGCACACCTGACAATTGAAAACTCGTTTTGATATCTTACGGAGTAGGTTTGCTTTCAAACAGATCACTTGAAAACCTTTAAAATGTCATTTTAACAAACTCATTATATACGATTCAATGCACCCTCATTTCCTCTTTTGAATGGAGAAAACCGAAGTCCCCTGTCTTGTTTCTATCAAAAATATCCGCTGAATACGCGCTAGTATAACCGTCATATATGATAGAAAAACCTATCTTATAAAATTTTTCTATTTTAATATTAGCTGAAGTATGATAAAATAACATAGAAAGAAAGAAAGAAAGAGCATTTTTTTCTTTATCATCCTATGTAAAAAAAAGAAACTTTTATCAAGCTTAATATGTGGTCCTAAAATGCCGTTGTCACTACTTTTGGATATCCCTAAGCAGAATGTTAAAACTGTTCCCTTTTATTCCTAATAAGTAGTATCTGAGAAAATTTTGCAATTATTCATAGAGACAATCTTGCGTTCGATGTTAGAAGTACATAAACGAACAGCAGATTTTAGTTCATTACTATAATGTATTCTGTGGAAAAAATGTAAGTCATGCACGTTCTCAATATTTATAATGAAAATCGGTAAAATATTCTTTCGAACTCCGATTTCTGTTTTATTCTGTACCATAATTGAGTCGTAAAGAGCCCTTTCTATTCGTTATTGATCTATTTGCATTCGATACAGATTTCAGCGAAAATTTTTCATTGATATAGCTGTCTTTCTGTTGCATAAAATGATATTTTACGAGAGTTCCTCTCAAAAAAGTACTAGATTGATTGGAATCTAGGATAAGAAGGTGTAAAACTACATGGTTTAGATCCATGTATTTATAGCAAAATAGGCTGAAATAGAGTTATCGAAAATTTTCTGTCAGGATGTATAAGAAAATATTCAAATTAACCATATATCTTTAAATAATTAACTTGTAGTTAGGACACAATTCTGTTGAATATCACTAACAAAAAGTATTATTTTATACTATTATTTTCAGTTACAAAATTATGAGCTACCATGCGTCTGATCATCTAATGGCGAATAGCTAGGGTAACTTGCATTGAAGAAGATGTTTTCATGTCTTGTGATGGGGTTTGAAACAACTTCAACAAAAGACTACATCAAAGTTGTACTATGGCAAACAGTGCAACTTCGGCAGGATCTATATATATATAAGTCAATCTGTCTATTGTATATCTATATCAAACTCTTCATCGTCACTATTTATAAAGGATGCCAATGTGTACACAATTTGCTGTGTGCTATAGAAATATTTACCAAACATCAAACATCACTCTTTTTTTCATCAATCACGTTCTTTCTTTTGAAGCAAATTCTCCGGAAAAAATTGTTCACAAATTCGATGAGGTTCTTTAGGAACCATTTACCTCTCTTTAAAAACCTATCAATCATAATTGACTTAGACCATTATAAAAATTGATAACAGTACCCATCTCTATATGAAGACTTTCATATACCACTCTTAATCATTTAACAATGTCTTAATTATAGCGCTCGAGTCTAATGAAAGAAACAATCGATCACGAGAAAGATTCCGCCAAATTTGTGTTTGAAAAAATCCATCCATCCCTATTCTCATTGTTTCGGATACCGTGCATACAACACAGCTATAAAGCTAGAAGTAATAATCATTCATTCGAGAATGATAGAAAAATAAGCATTGAGCTCACCATAATCCAACGAAAAAGTCTAGCATTATCCTCATTCAATTAATTTTTTCTTTTCACATTTAGTATATACTATAAGTTTCAAACATTCTTTTCTTATTCGTTTGTCACGCGGAGCATAAACCATGCCCGAATTTACATAAGTTAAAACTTCAAAATCATTTTTCGTATAGATATTAACATCATTCTCATTATTTTTCTTTTCCCATGCTTTGTAGGTCAGGTACAGTTTACATAGAACTAATCTTGCTTTTTAGATGTAAAGTATATTTGCCCTAAACGATAGTTTTCCTCTTAAATTATTTATTTATCTCACAGATGAATTATTTGTCTAATATTCGTTTAAAACCTGTAGTTGCCCACACATGAATAAGAAATTATCTCTTTCAGGTTGTGGGTCTGAGAAATATTTTGACAAATTATGGTAGATCATAGAAGGTTTCACATAGTATATTTACCTTAAGTATAATAATCACTAGAAAACGCAAGAGTGGCTTTTATTGATGAAAATAATGCATGAAACAGTTCTTTTCTTTCTTGTTATAGACTATTGAAAACATGTGTGCGTATATGAATGAACCCAAATACCTAGTTAATTCAAGATCAGGAAGTCGTTTTCCGATTGGAGGCTGTTTGATTAGTCGACAACCATCAGATCTGCCGAAGTTCGAATTATCAAGAACTCCTTCAAATAAAGAATTGCCTTCATCGGTTGATCTTCGACAACTAATGACGCCCGTTGTCAACCAAGGTGATTTTAATTCATGGTTAGTATCTTTTTGCTCTTTTACTGACACGCGAACACAACAGAGAATCCATGATGTTTCTTGTTGTTGTTATTGTTTCGCATATCAATTTTTCTTTGCGATATGTGATTGTTTTTATTTCATATTTACCTTGTCGACTGATTTCTTTAAAAGAATATCTATTATTTTAGTGTTGGCAATGCACTAGCAGGTATTTTATAACTATGATCATACTTAAGTGACACATAAATATTCTTCTAGGTTCTTATGAATTTTTGATAATGAAAAACACAAAAAAAGCTCTTAACATTAGTCGTCTTTTTATATACTACAACGCTCGAATGATAGATAATCGAAATGCCTATAAATTGGAGGATAGTGGTACGTCTATAATTAGTGCAGTTCTGGGCTTAAAACGTTTTGGCTGCTGCAAAGAAGAAATGTTCCCGCACACCTTGGCAAATCTGAATAAGAGACCACCAGAAAATTGTTTTATAGAAGCTGCAAAATATAAAATCAAAAAGGCTATGAGAGTAGATGTCAATTTGAACGAAATGAAAGGATGCCTAGCGGAGGGTTTCCCATTTTTATTCGGTATTAAAACGTTTCAATCGTTTGAGCAAGCAGAAGATAACGGACGCGTCTTCATCCCAGATCTATATCACGAAAAACTGAACGATGATCATGGAATGCATGCGATGTTGGCAGTTGGATATAGCGATGCATCAAGATGTTTCATTGCTCGGAACTCATGGGGTAAGCAGTGGGTAAGTTTATCGTTGATTTCTCAGATTTTTACAATGTTGTTAGCATACATTCATTGTTTTTCATGTTGGTATACAACAAATCATTCTGCAACGATGTCTAAGGTTTCCTTATGAAGTACGCATGATAAATAAAATACATGGATAATTTAAAAAATATGCCTTTTTCACTATTTGCTAGTACAATGTGACATTAAGTAGGCAAATTGCTTTACTCTAACAGTGGAAAATTGTTTTTTTTTTCAAAATTTAAATCTAAACATAATATGTACTACAGATGAGACGAGATGGATCTAATTTCGACTTTTTTTAGTTAGATAAGTTTTCTATTAGGGGCGTCACATTTTAATTTAAAAAAATTTATTAAGTCGAGAAACCCGCCACTCGTCCTTTAAATTTAAAATGAATTAAATTATTTGTAAATGAAAGTTAAATTTAAAATAAATTTAAACTCAAGAAATTTTAATTTAATTAAATTTAAAATTTTGTATCATTTAAATTAAATTGTTTGAAATTCAAATTAGTTAAATTTTAAAAACTAGTAGATAAAAATAGCTTTTGACTTTATTGTTATTATTTCAAGTCAAATTTGAGTATGTTTCTTGTTTTCTAAAATTAAAGCTAGTCGTTCTTCTACAAATTGTGCTAATAAATATATTTTTATGAATATCTCGGTATTTTGAAGAAGAAAGATGACGGATCCTGCATAATTTGTAGAGAAATTTTGACTATTATGAACAAATATTAGCCTAAAATACTATATTCTCCTTTCATTTACTAGTTACTACTGTTAAAGTCACTTATTTTCCTCATAGCAATGATGCGTATTGATTCAAACAATTTATTAAATTTAAAATAATTTAAATTTAAATGATTTTTCAGTCCAAAAATTAAATTTAAATTTAACTTTTTGTATCAGAAAAATTTTAATTTATTTTAGAATTAACTTAATAGAATTTAATTTACACTTAAATTAACTGTTCGAGAAGTTAAAGTTAAATAAAATAGACTGTAAATTGACATCCCTATTTTCTATTAAAACATCGATAATCTAATATATTTTTCGTCAGAGCCACGAGATTTTGTCGATGTTAATTATGTAGTGCAAATCTTGCATTGATCATTCTAATGCATTGTTTTAAGCAGTATTTAGTTCAACTGGAAATATCAATGAATACTGCTCTCTAAAATAAATAGATGGACAACCGAATCCTTTTAAGCTCCACAAGAACTGCGAAACCTAAAAGGATTCTTCCAGTAAGCACATCGGCGAAAACTTTCCTACGAAATCATTAACGTTTGAGACTCAACTAAAAAGCGTTTGCATTAAACAGTAGAGCGTTCGTTTGAAACCTGGGCGTTTTTCGTATTTTGATGCGGAATCTTTTTTCTCGCATGAAGCTTAAAATGGTGTCTTAGCGAAAGTTTACAGAAGTCCGCAGACTCACCGAAATTTCGAACAAATAGTAGTGAAATCGTAATTAAAGTTGATTAAAAATTAAAATATATGAATTATTTTTCTCAAAATGATAATATTTTTTCACAGATATACATGTGTCTTCATTCGATTCATTCCTTCTAGATGTATTATCCAGAAATAATAATTATACTTATCTATAGCTAACCTATTCTAACGAAACCGTCACTTTTTCAATATCATCCATGAAAAAAAATTCTAACGTTGTTAGATATTGTCTTACTCACAGATGTCATTTCGTTTTGTTTCGAACATTACAAAGGATAATCTACATCCTCAGATATAACATAAACTCAAAGAGTTTGAGATCATTTCAAACTGTAAAAACGAATGTATTCATTTGATTTTAGGGTGACAATGGTTATTGCTACGTACCGTATGAATATATGTGCAACAAAGATCTATGTCAAGATTTACATACAATCCAATTAGTCGATAACGGCACCGCTCGTCTTCGAACTACAGATGTTGTGAATCCATACAATTGGAGCGATCATAAGCATAAGCCATATTACATTCCACCGAACTATCCTTATCAAGATTTCGATTTCACATTTTTCTGGAAATTAAATGATACTTTCAACTATTTTGCTAACATGTGGAGTCAAGAAACAACAGTTCCTCCTGTATGGGGGCCATTACCGACTGACGATATCGTCAGGTCCGATCGTACACCAGTATTACCAAAGAATGAAGTTCAAATGTCATTTATTCTTTGGATAGATAAACACAACATTGCAAATACTCATATAGAGCAACGATTGACAATTGACAGGGATGTTAAAGTCGATTTCTGTGAAACATACACAAGAGGAGAAGCACATATCTCAAGGCTGAGAGAAAGGATTAGATCTTCATCTACTTTCCAAATAATCTGTCGTGGCTATTATAAAGAAGAGAACAAAAATCCACTTAATTTATTACAATTTCTCAACAGTAATGGTTTAAGTCATATTCCTGTAATTGTGTTTACTCAGGACAAGTCTAGTTTAACGAATCATTTGGAAAGACAAGCACCAGTGATGGGATTACATGATTGGCAACAGCGTTTGTTTATTACCAATAGTTCTGAGGAGTTGACCGCAAAAGCCATAGATAGAAAAAATAATAAGCACCGTCGCTAGTATGAATTATACAGACACTGTTTCATCAATGACTATCAAAAGTTGACAGCGACAGACTATGTGAACGAAATTGATAACTAGACTTGAGATAAAGAATTTGTTTATATCTTATATAATGCTTCTTTTATATTTCGATAACACGTGCACTAGCTATAATAACATATGAGTGAAAACTAACAAGTTGCCGGTAATTGTATTCAAATTGAGTTGAATTTAATTCCTTGAGAGTTCAATTGATTGCTGTTCGAGAAAACAAGCAATACAGAAGTACATCATGCTCAGTTTTGATTGTTTTGTTCAACAGTTTTAACATGAACATCTCAGTAGATCAGAATTCCGGATGAAATTATTCTGTTCTTTTTTGTTATAGACTATTGAGAACATGTGCGCGTATATGACTGAAACCAAGTATCTAATTGATCCGGATACAGGAAATCGTTTTCCGATTGGAGGCTGCTTGATTAGTCAACAACCATCACGTCTGCAAAAGTTTGGATTATCAAGAACTCTTTCAAATAAAGAATTGCCTTCATCGGTTGATCTTCGACAACTAATGACGCCCGTTGTCAACCAAGGTGATTTTAATTCATGGTTAGTATCTTTTTGCTCTTTTACTGACACGCGAACACAACAGAGAATCCATAATTTCTCGTGTTGTTGTTATTGTTTCGCATATCAATTTTTCTTTGCGATATGTGATTGTTTTTATTTCATATTTACCTTGTCGACTGATTTCTTTAAAAGAATATCTATTATTTTAGTGTTGCCAATGCACTAGCAGGTATTTTATAACTATGATCATACTTAAGTGACACATGAATATTCTTCTAGGTTCTTATGAATTTTTGATAATGAAAAACACAAAAAAAGCTCTTAACATTAGTCGTCTTTTTATATACTACAACGGTCGGATGATAGATAGTCCAAATGCCTATAAATTGGAGGATAAGGGAACTTATTTAAACAGTGCAGTTCTGGGCTTAAAACGTTTTGGCTGCTGCAAAGAAGAAATGTTCCCGCACACCTTGGCAAATCTGAATAAGAAACCACCGGATGAATGCTATGCAGAAGCTGCAAAATATAAAATCAAAGAAGCTCTGGTTGTAGATGTTGACTTGAATGAAATGAGAGGATGCTTGGCTGAGAGTTATCCGTTTGCATTCGGTATTCAAACGTTTCAATCGTTTTTAAGAGCCGGGAAAAATGGAGGTCGTGTCGAAATGCCGAATTTATATTATGAAAAACAAAATCAACAACACGGCTGGCACGCAATGTTGGCGGTGGGATATAGCGATACATCAAGATGTTTCATTGTTCGAAACTCATGGGGTAAAGGTTGGGTAAGTTTGTCGTTTGTTTTGCAGAATATTGCGATTGTGTTTGCAGATTCATTAGGTTTTCATATTAATGTTCATTAAATATACCATCAAACATGTCTTAATCTTCATAATAAAGTGTAGGTCATAAGTGAATCAGCACGGTATTTGAAAGAAATTTTTGTATTTCTTCTGTTTTTTGTCAAAGGAGATTGCGACGTTGTGAATAACTTGTTTTTTTTCGTAGCTTTGGCGATATCTGACGGCCAACCAAAGTGCGAAAAAATATTTCTTCATAACTAATGTGAAGTTTAGCTGTTCCTTTGATACTGGTATTGCAGAATTCTATGACGCTTGTGCAGTGCAGTTTGTGTGTCGAAAAAATCTAACAGAGGTTAGCTGCTCCAGGGGACCTGAAGAAAAAAAATCCAAATTCATAATAAAAGATTGTAGGAGATGATAACAGGCCGTAATGAAATGTATTGCTCTGCTTCTGATACATGTAGATCAAAGTGAAATGGATATTCAACAAACACTAGATCTCACAGTATTTGGCCAATTTCTCACACAACGTTCATGCTATAAGATTTAGTTTTTCCCGAAAACTCTCACGTTGAATGCTCTCTAAAACGATGTAAAATATTTGCGCGTAGAAAGTACTTTGAGATATGCTAGCATAAACATGTTATGATACCACAAGAGCGTATATTGTAATAAACATCTTTTGTAAGTATTAGTTAGCTATTTTCTCTAATAATCAAGACACTTCGTCCCGCTCATCTAATTCTATTAAGATGCATATAGAAAAAACGTATGCATAATGGCGTTCAAGGACGTTTTGGACTAGTGTAGGCGTGGCTGCAACATATATTTTTCTGGGCATACACTCATTGTAGGTATGAAATAAGATTCAGACTATACCACTGAGGTATTATGTACATTGCAGACAAGCCGTGTAGCGAATCTTCCTTTTTTTTGCTTATTTCGCATGACTCGAAATAAAATAATATGAAATCATTTCAAACTGTAAAAACGAATGTATTCATTTGATTTTAGGGTGACAATGGTTATTGCTACGTACCGTATGAATATATGTGCAACAAAGATCTATGTCAAGATTTACATACAATCAAATTAGTCGATAACGACGCCGCTCGTCGTCCAACTACGGATGTTGTGAATCCATACAATTGGAACGATCATAAGCATAAGCCATATTACATTCCACCGAACTATCCTTATCAAGATTTCGATTTCACATTTTTCTGGAAATTAAATGATACTTTCAACTACTTTACTAACATATGGAGTCACGCAAAAACAGTTCCTCCTGTATGGGGGCCATTACCGACTGACGATATCGTCAGGTCCGATCGTACACCAGTATTGCCAAAGAATGAAGTTCAAATGTCATTTATTCTTTGGATAGATAGCAAAAACAAAGAAAATGCTCTGATAGAGCAACGGTTTACGACTGACGGGGATGTTAAAGTCGATTTCTGTGAAACATACACAAGAGGAGAAGCGCATATCTCAAGGCTGAGAGAAAGGATTAGATCTTCATCTACTTTCCAAATAATCTGTCGTGGCTATTATAAAGAAGAGAACAAAAATCCACTTAATTTATTACAATTTCTCAACAGTAATGGTTTAAGCCACATTCCGGTTAGTGTCTTTACTCAGGATAAATCTGGTTTAACGAATCATTTGGAAAGACAAGCACCAGTGATGAGATTACATGATTGGCAACAGCGTTTGTTTATTACAAGTAGTTCCGAAGAATTGATCACGAAAATCAACGAAAAAATCAATAACAAACGCTATCGCTGATATTAATTACAAAGAAGACGTTTCATCAATGACTATTAAAAATTGACAGCGACAAACTATGAATAACAGCGAAAGCGAAACTTGAGATAGACGAATTTGTCTATATATTAACGCTCCTTTTATATTTTTGTAACATGTGCATTGAGTATAATAGCAAATTAATCAAGACTAACAAATTGCCCTTAATTGTATTCAAATTTAGTTAAAATTTAATGGTTTGAGGCTTTTATTGATCGTCGCTCGAGAAAACAGCCAATACTGAAGTATATCATGACACTATTTCGATGATTCACCTAGATAATATTAACTAGACTAGATCATATCGACTCTATATACTTTGAACAAACGATAAAATTATATGAGTGACGAAAATATTCTTTGGATTTTCTATATTTTGATTATATCATATCCAATGGTTTCAAACAGAAAATAGTGTTTCAAAATCATATGTTTCGTTTAGAACAGTTCCTTCTGGAATCCGTCACCACTAATATCAGAGATGGCACTGGTAGTGGTGTTCAAAAATCTAGAACGGTTCTATCTCTGCCTTGTTTTATTTAATATGATAAAAAGTTCGTTTCAATGTAATTAAACCCTCCGAATATAATCACTAGCTAATATATTCAGACTGGCTTTTTGGCAGATCTTCATGGGACTAGCAGTTTATATACACAAATATGTTTGGATTCATAGAAGAGAACATCAAATTTAATTATTTTGTGGTGGATTGTCAGCTATATTTGTATCGATATAAGTTTGAGAGAATTGTATGAGAATAGATTTCAAACAGCTTCCATTTGAACGATCTATTGCATGTTATAATTTATATTTGCAATACTCCATTAAGTTAGAGAGCATTCGTTTTTCTAGTAATATTCAACTTCTAACTTTGGCGTCGTAATCACAAGGATCTGTTTTTGCTCATACTTGTCCTACTAGAAATCATCTGAGTGTGAACGATAGCATCATTCGCAAAAAAAACATCAACACTTATCCGCATTCGCAACAATCCGTAGTATCTGTGACGATGCCTTCAAACAATTAGTTTCTTACCAAACATTGTTTCTAATCAAATTGTTTATTTTTTTATTCCGTGGTAATCTTATATCGTCCATCAATACTACTGCACGAATATTTAATATACTGTACATATTTCTACCAAATGATCGGAGATAACATGAATGCAAGAATGCAAGAATCCATATATATGTCAACTAGAACAAATGAATTGTGACTTGAACATGTTACTGTAATCTTCTTCCAAGCTAAATGCATAGGTAATAATTTATTGTTCTTTAATTTACTAGTACGAAAATTTTGTCTTTATGTACGATTGATTTACTGAAATATAGAACTCTCAAAAATGACTGCTGACATGAAATATGTCGGAGTGAACTGCTCAACTTTTTATTTTTAACTCTTCTTAATTTATGAAGAAACATCAAGCAAATAGTTATGTTTTCATACCAATATTCCCTAAACTATTGTTCTATTTATTTTAAGACAAGAGAATTAATTGATTTCTATTTACATCGGTAACGAAGGATGTGCCATATCAGCGCTCATAACGAGAGTAAATGTCATCTTGATATTCAAAATTTTAAGGACATAAATATTATCAAATTTTAACGTTTACGTCCATCGTTGCTAAGCACTATTTCCTCTAATCGAACAAACATAGCAATATGGATTTCAGCTTTGATGTTATTTTTTGTGGAAAAATTTCCATATAAAACATGATAGGATACTCTACGGACGATTATAGATTTTAAAAATTGAAATATTGATCTTAACTTTTATTGATAAGTTCTAATCTATGGATATAGCTTATCATTCGACATAAGAATAAAATACCAATCAAAAACGTCTTTTTTAATAATTTATTAAATCAAGAATTCATCTTATTACGTTGAAATTTTATAGAAAATCTTGTGTACTCTATGTTGATGACAGGCTTCGTTCATAAGATTGAACGCGTTGTCTTTCTTGAAACAAATATATCTGAAATATTAGATACACTGGTTACTAGCTGTTCAAAAGAGGATAAACTATCGCTGTCATTAGAGATTAGTAAGACATTCTCATAGTTCAGTCTTTGATGAATTTAGCTAAAACTATACTGTATATTTTTCATTTCACCTTTTGAAAGTCTAATATGTTTCCTATTGCTAAGATTATTTCTAGTGAACTTTTTAAGCAGTATTTATTCCAAAATCTATAAATGCTTTCATGAAAAAAAGTAGTAATTATGTCATTTCGATGATGTTCAATGACAAATAGTAAAATTCGATATCTGATCTGATATTTTTGATTTCTTATAGCTGTGACAAAACGAAGCGGACAATTACACTGTCAAAACTATTGGCATGATTCTTTCAAAAGTATAGAGGATGAAGTAAGCTGCGCTTTTTATAACTAAATAAAAATTATCAGATACAAATCTAATTTTCTACGATTTAAGGAAAATTCATTTAAATTTTTTTGCTACATAAACTATAAAATTATCATAAGATTAACTTAATTAAATCTATATGTTGATATTACAATGTTAACTGTTTGCTTTTTAGCTGAAGAAACATACCATATTTTTGATGCAAAGATCCGATGTAACAATGTCATTGTTCGAATATTTATTTGATTCTTTTATTCTAGAAAATACATGTTCCTCCCTCTATCAAAGTGAAACTCAAAACTCCTTTTGATTACAATTCAATAGGGAATGTTTGGTACTAGTGCAGTGTCGACGTGATTTTAGAAAAATTCAACATTACTAATATTGTTTATTTTAAATATCGAAACTTGAAACTTGTTAAAATTCTTTATATTTAAAAAATACTGTTGTTTTTATCCTAACGGTTTATTTTGTACAAGATTGCAATGGTATTCAATATAATAACGTGATAAAATGTTTGTAAAAGATGAATAATCTTCATTTATGGTTATATGTAATTATACTAGAGTGAATTATTCGTTTTTCTTTAACTATGTTACATATCGTTCGATTGGCGTGAATAATAAGTTAATTAATTAGAAATCCTTCCATATATATTATGCAAGATGTTACGAATGAATTCATGCGAACATAGCTACTATAAAGAACAGTTCTGATGTTAAATTCAACTGTTGTCATGTGGACTGTGCAGTATAGTACTGGGTTTCTATTCAAAGATTTCTTTTGAACTTGTATATACAACAGAATGTTTGTTGTCATTCGTAAAAATGAATTTAAGCTAAAACTATATTAACTTGAATATAATGTTACTTCTCTGTAAAAAGACAAGAAAGTCACTCTAAAAACTTTATAAAAACAAATTCAACAAGCTAGATTATCTGTATAAATAGCGAATGTTTAGGCTCTTCAATCATGATGAGTTGAACATATTGATCACTCTTGTTGACCTTCCTGAATTTGCTTGTCAGTAAATTTGTTAAAAAGTTACAACTAATCACTATTTGGAATATCGAATTCTAAAACTGTCTTCCATTCGGACAGTTCTCCGCTGGTATCAACTAATTGAATTTTACCACCTTGCCATGTTTTATCAATCAATGTTGAAGTATCTATTCGACTAATCAATTCTTGATCATTACAATTTTGTTTTTCAGCATAAATTAAAGAAATATGCGGATCATAATCATTTGTCCAATCATCATCTGTGTCTTCATTGTTACCAGTGTATGTTTGCTTTGAAAAACGAGCAAGTGAAACAAGAGAATCGGTCTTTTCACATCGTAGAAATATACGCTTGAAAAATTGTGATCCCGTGTCCAAAGTATTGATATGAATAATAGGCAAAGAATTTTTGGCAAAATAAAGATTAAGAGATGATTTTATATTTTCAACAGACATAGAGAGTGAGATTTTGGAAGTCAGTGTAATATGAGGAGCAAATGAACAGTCGAGACATTTAATTGCCAAGATAAGAGATGACGCTATTTTAGAATTACTGGGCGGAAGAAGCCAGAGAGAATAACCCATTGTAATTAGTTTTTGTTCTATAGAAATGAACACTTTCGAGCGAGGTCCAACAGGTAATTATTTTATTTTATTTTTGTTTTGTTTTGTTTTTATATTATAACTTTCTCTTCATAACTATTGGTTTATTTATTTCTAATAGTAAAACTATAAGAATTGTTTTTGGTCAACATTTATGATAATTAAATGCAGCTATGAATCTATGTATATCTATTTTGACGTCGTGGGTGAAATCTCAATACATGTCTTTATAGCACTTGTATTATTTATAACGTGAAATATTTATTAGTAGTTGTCGTTAGGTATCGTTAAAATACACTCGATTTTAACCATTATGATTGTCTTTAGACTTTCTTATTTTTCTTCTCTAATTTATGGTGAGTTTTTCGTGAATTATTTTGGAATATAAAATAGTTATATCAAGTTAGATTGTAGAAAAAAAATGAAGATATCCAAATCTTCTATTGCTCGGAATGTTCCACCATAGTAATTATGAAAATAAGACACGACCAAAATGAAGTTATAGATAAATCAATATATTTTAGAATTCATAATACTCGATTTAACTCAGTTGTAATGTTATGTAGCTAACGTTTCTTTTATAGATTCAAATAAATCGATTCATAAAATAACTTATCGAAAATTCATATTTGATTTGACATTAATCTACATCTTAAATTATTAAAAGTGTTGAACATGAATCTAACCGATAAAATACTTAACAAAAACGAAGAGTAGTAGAGCTTGTTGAACTAAATTCAATTGGTCCCTGGAAGGATAGAGTTAATTACATAGAGTAACTCTATCGATTCAATGAAAATACACTTTTAGACCAAAAAATTGATTCAAACCGAATGAGAAAAACAAAGTAGCTCTACATTTATTGCATTCAAGGGCAACTATGAAGCACATGTAAATCACGTTGAACCAAAAGACTGTAAGTGCATCAATTAAAACAAATTAGCAATCAACATCGCTTACATTCATATTCATTTGGACAATATATGTCACTAATCAAAAACATTAATAGAATATTTCTAGTACAGATTTAATACATGAAATTATTGTGAACAGTTTAAAATGATTATAGTTTACTTTCGACCAACAATCAATGAATACTTGAATATTCATTTCAAATTGAAGTCTAAATCATGTGTTTTTTTTCTATTGCAATAGACATAAACAAATAATTACATATAAACTTCTATTTTATTTTCATTTAGTATAAGAAAAATAAACATGATGAGTAATACAGAAAAAATATCTGAGATATCTATGTGTACAAGAGCAAAAATATAGATTATTTATTTATTCATTTATTTATCTATCTAATAATGTTCGTTGTATATATTTAAAGAGCTTGTGTAATGAATTTATCTTCATATTTAAATCCATGTGAACGAAATAATGGTGATTCATAGAATTGTTTCAAATCTAATACACTATATTGACGAGCCTAGAGAAACATCAAGAATAGATCTATAATTCTTCAAAAAACAAAAAAAAACGTACCCGACTTTTTAGATCTTCTTCTGAAATTTTAACTGATGTTCCAGCTGATGCAACACGATCAACACCATAACGATTACGTTGAAATGCTAAATTTTCTTGAAATAATTGTTTTAATAAAAATAGCAGAAATTCATTATTATCTTTTTTATATGTTAAATAACGTTGAAATACCTAAAAATGAAAAATTGAATACGTCCGTATACATATTTCTTTGTTTTTGTTTTTAATTTCTAAAGAAACATACTTTTCTCATAGTTCGCATAATACCATACTTTTGTGCATCAATAAAACTTTGAAGAACAATTTGAATAGCTACATTAATATCATCATCATTAACAAAGTCACGTAAATGCATTCTTGCGTGTGCTTCAGCAATACGAACAATAGATTCAATTTGCCGAACTGTTACTGGAACACTACCAGTAACTAATGATTCACGCCGTAGTTTTGCGTATAATTGAGCTACTTTTTCTTGATCAACCGATGTCATACGTGGATGAATACGTCTTTTAGCGTAGATAATATATTTTTTAAAGATTTCCTGTGGAATTGGTTCAACATTGAAAACATTCGGAATAACCTAAACGATCAATCAAATAGTAGAATAAAAACGTGAAGTAATCAATAGAAAAATTATACATGATTTTGTTGTGCATCGTTTTCATCCGCTGATGGATGATGACGCATGTGACTTTCAGTAACGAAACGAGCCATTAGTTCGTCCTATAATAAAATTCGTTACGAATATTATTGATGTTAAAGATAGACAAAAAGAAACATACTTGAACAGGATCAGCAATATCACGTACAGTACATAATATATCAAAACGTGTTAAAATCGGTTCTGATAAATCTACATTATTCATAAATGTTAATGCTGGATCATATCGTCCACCCACTGGATTTGCTGCAGCAATGACAGAACAACGAGCTTGAAGCGTTGTTACGATGCCTGCCTTGGATATTGAAATACTTTGTTGTTCCATTGCTTCATGAATTGATGTACGATCTTGATCAGACATCTAACCAGAAGGAATTTTTTTTCTTTTCATTTATTTAAACGACAAAAAATAATTTACTTTATCGAATTCATCAATCAAGCAAACACCTCGATCAGCCTACCATAAAAAATATATATTCAATAGAAAAAAAACGATGATTTGTATGTTAAACTTACAAGTACAAGAGCACCTGCTTCAAGTGTCCATTCTCTTGTAACTGCATTACGTTGCACGTAAGCAGTTAAACCAACAGCTGAAGCGCCTCGACCCGTTGTAAATACTGCTCGATGTGCTGTTTTTTCAATATATTTCAAAAATTGAGATTTAGCTGTTGATGGATCACCACACAAAAGTATATTGATATCACCACGAACTTGATGTTTTCCACCTTGAATAGAAGAAATAATGAAACTTTCAGTTCGTTCGCTTTAGACTTAAAGGAATCTAGGGGCATGCGTTCGAATCCGCCTAAACACGGTAACGATTTATATATGTCGTCCAACTCGTGACCAATAGCGGAAATAGTATAGTAACTATTCTTTAACACTATTATCGAATATTTATCGGTACCAGTACCTGTCGAATAGTACATCACAAATCAATTTTTAATAACATAGAATCACTAGTTAACTAACTGTACCGGGATTCCACATATCTTCTTTATGGATATATATAGTCGCTCATATTAGTTTCGTGTATTTTGATAAAACAGAAGAAAATCATATTCTAGTTCAGATTTTTCTTTCAAAATTTTTCTTTCAAAATTTTTCTTTTATCAATTTTCAAACAAAACTTCATGAACATTTGACTTTTCAGGTCAGAGTTCATTTATGTTAGTGAAAATATGTAAACGTTTTTTTCATCTCAGTCAATTTTTACGAAGTATTAATCTTTTTAACTTACCGGGATTTTTCGGTTCACCACCAAACATAGCATATGTAATAGCTTTTTTAACCATCTCATGACCATAAATCGATGGTCCAATACTTGCGTAAATCTAGAAGTAAGAACTATACAAAACACAAAACTTTATACACTATTCGTTTACTCGTTGAGCAATTTTAGGATCTTTTGATAGACGTTGAATCTCTTGCATATCTTCATCAGTTAGTGTTTCAAATGAAATTTTATCCTCTCGTGTTGATATGTAATTAGCTTCGACAATTGTTGCAAATACTGGTAAATTATTTTGTATATTTAATGAAATATTGTATGTATTTCGGTAAACACCAAGTACTTCCTAAGAATAATAGATGTTTAAGAAAAAAAGAAAAAAAAAACATCTATTGAACATACAATTTCATCGCCTGGTCGACACGTATCACAAAGATCTCCAAGTAGAAGAATTTCTTTTGACCGTGGAATACGACCTGGTGGAACAGTACCAGGACTTTCTTGAATTGTTATTCGTTGATAATTTCGATATATTGTCTTAAATAAGTAAAGAAAAAATGTTAAATTTCATTTTTCTTTTAAAAAATCAAATAATACTTCTTCCATATTAAGCTCAAATGGTCCATTCGATTGACATTCTGGACATGAACCTGGTTTGATTTCATTTTCTTGATTTTGCGTAAATGGGCCGAGCGTAAAACCACATTTTTGACAATTAAATTTAATTATACTCAACTGTGGCAAAACACCTGTTGATGTTGTAACAACTCCGCTTATACCAATCAATTTATTTAAATGTTCAACTCTAGAAAAAAATAATGTTAGAAAGAACAGAATAATGTTACTTTCGTTTGATTACCTCAAGTCTCGAATATTATCATTTTGTAGGCAATTACTAACACGTACAAATAATTCTTTTTCAATTGATCGATGATTTGGATAGAGTTCAAAACATAATTCTGTTAATGCTTCATGAAAAATTTTTAATGTTTGTTCAGGAGCACCAAGTAAAAAGAATGCTAATACTTCATCCATTGACATTAGATGTTCAAAATCAATAATTATTGATTGTTTTTGTTCTTGTACAAGACGACGTAATGATTCACGATAAATCGGTTTATTTGTTCCACCAATAGTCGTTGTTGTTATTTTAAATGTACGTAAGAATTTCTTAAAATGTCGTATAACTTCATTGTGTGGACCAGGCATTTGTACCCAATCAGCTATTTTATGACCTTGAGTATCACCTAAGTTTTTGATGTATGCATCAGATTCATCATCCATGCCGATTTCATCATCGTTCAATTTAGAACGTTTTCCTTTTCCACTTAAACCTATGATATGATCATCTTCATCTAGATCACTTTCATCGTTCAATTCTTGACCGAGACGACGACGTCTTTCACGTTCACGTCGTTTTATGTCTCGTTCAGCTCGTCGACGTTGTTCAACTGTAAGATCTGCATCATTTTCGTCATCATCATCGATTCCACCGGCTTCATATCGATCTAATTCGTCAATGGTTTCATAATCTCTATTAAATAGTTAAGAAAAGAAAAGAGTACTTAATGATAAGACCAACGACATTCGTGAGTATAAAAAAAATGTTACCGTTCAAAATTATCACCAAATAGATCTTCGCCAGATTCTTCACTAGCAATATCAGATCGTTCATCACCCAAGATTTCGTTTTCTTCTTCACTTAATATTTCTTCTAAACAAAAATTCACATTTTATTGTTCAAGACAAGAATAAGATAATCGAATTAATTCAAAACCATCTCATATAGCAAAAGATTGTAATCTAAGTCATGACTGCGAGATAAAAACATTCTACCGATAAACTCAATATCATATCGCTGATAAAAAGTGTCTACAAATTTTTAATAAGGCGCTCAAGTTAAAAATTAATCGCCCATTTTTACTTTATTCAAGTAGTGAAATGTCGATTTTTGCTCGTTGGGATGAAAGCAATCCAGGTGATACACAAAAGTCACTAATTGCTCGACAATTTCTTTCAACATTTGATCTTAATATTCGTTATATGACAAATCGAACAATTCATATACTCGATTATCCTGCCGGTGAAAATGGTTTCAATCAGTTAAAAGCTTCTTTTGATGTTCTTTTAAAACAAGAAAATATTTCGCATACGGAAATGGTATCAGCAATTGAAAATGAACCAGCTGCAACACTTGTGTTTCTATTTTTATCTGATCCAAAAGATTTATCAGCAAAAGTTGACCATTTAACTACTTATACATCGTCAGCATACCCAACCATATGGATTCTACTTCAAGATAAATATTGTCCACATACAAAAGAAAAAATCCCATCAATATGGGAACCACTAACGAATGCTCAATATTACGAAGTACGACCAACACTTAAAATAATGAACGAAAAATGGATCGGAACAAAATTTACTACTGGTCGTCAAGGTCTTTATGATATGATGGATGAAAAAGACATGCATATGGCTTTACCACTTTCACCATAACCTCAGCAACGACGTAATAGCATACTTTAAGACAAATCTATATCTGCGTGCGCATTCATTCATTCATTTTATCGAATATTTTTTAACTGTATCTTTACATTTTATCTCCAATGAGTGAATCAAAAATAAACTCAATCGATAGATAGCAAAGCTCATGAGTGCCAAGCCAAAATTGATTTTTCCTTTGAAACTGATGGAGAATCAAATTCAATCATATCTTTTCTACATACACCAGCTGATTTCAAAGATATTGTTGATTATATTTCAAAACAATTTGCTTTTAACTCTGAACGGTTCTCACACTGGTGACCAGTTTCTTGCTGCACTGGTTAATAATCAGGAAGATATCAACAAATTACACATTACGCATATCATATAAGTGAAAATGGGAAATTATGGTTTGTATCCAATCGATATTCGTTATTAATTAACGACAACAACTTTCTTAAAATCATCAACCAAAATATTAAATCTTCAACATCTTTGATTCAGCTTAAAAAATAATTGTGATCCGAAATTATTCAGATTAGAAGATAATATATCTGCAAGTGTATGCCAGTTTTGTCATTAGAATCTTATCGAAACTGTACTCTGTTAAACATCATTTCTACTTTTTTTCGAAAGTTTCTACAGCAACAACCATCAATTGAATCGAATGGGTCAAGTCGAAAAGTTCTTTTCAGCTCAGAATCACTAATATGCACTGCCAGAATAAAACATATTACACTAGATATAACTACCTACGATATTTTTCCTCAACTATCCAGTTCAAACTTCAATTTTAACTCGTTAAATGGAGATTTGTTTTTCTAAATTATCAGAAGTTAAACCTATTGCTTTACTTCGAACAAGTGAAGACAAACAGACTGTTTCCTATAGATTGGTCCTTAATGTGTCGCATATCAATTCATCTCTCTCGTAGCTAAGTGCTTAGCACATCGGTTCAACCCTTCACGAGGCAGATCGCTTTGATTTCAGTGGTTAAGAGAGGGCCGTGGAACCACTCAGCAACTCGGCCGCCGCTAAAATTTTGATTTTCGATTTAACTATTTCAAATGAAACGTCTAGTCGTACCATAAGTGAATTCCAAATATTAGATTTTTCTGATGTGGTGGAGAAAAATACCAGCGTTTGTAAGTCATACACCATTTATATTTAGTCAAAAACTGGACTTTATAGGATATCATTACTATTTTATAGTTTTCTTTTGTGTCTCCTCATTCGTTTGACTCCGGAAACGTCTTAAAAGATGTGGAAATGTTTTCTCCACAAACCCTAGTGATTGACTTATCTATCCATCACCATATATATCACTAGATAATACCAATATACAGACAAAAATTACGATTGGTTATAATGAGGACTTTTCAGTATTTTGACATTAACCATGTTGGATCATGGCATCCCAACTTAGTTTACATATTTTCTGAAAGCCCTTGAAATTCTGCATCTTCTATAGTATTGTTTATTCAGATAAACGTGGAACAAAAATAGTTAGTCTACAACACAAACATTGACATTAAATAGTTTTCTGTATTCAATCGGATCCAAGATCAGTTGAAAATATTTTATATGATTGCTCGAATCAAAAATATGATTTGATTAAATGCAAAGTTAGTTCAGCTAAAAAACACCCACAGCGTAGCAATAATTTGAAGAATTTTTTCGAATAGGTTCTGCCATGTCTATTTAATCATCAAGTCAGAGACCTAGAAATAAGATTTTTGCTTAATTTAGAATCTCTAAAACCTTAGCTTGAAAATCTGCCATTTACTTTTCTCGGGTTCTATTTAATTGTTGAGTTAATTAGACTTTTTTCGATGTTGTCGAAAATTGATATAAATGCGTTAAAACTGCTATTATTTATGCGTGCTTCTATCATTACCGCTTATCCTAATAACAAAACGATCTACCGATTTAGAATCAGCGTATGGGCCTATATCTAAGCGAGCAGTGTTTAGAAGAAAAAATTTGTTCAAAAAGCGACCCTGGGAGGGGTAGAGACTAAATTTACGAAAAAAAGACCTTGAGGCAGACCTCAGGGTCGTTTCTTGAACAAATTCATTTTTTCCAAAGACTACATGATTCCACGTAGTTTCATACGCTGATTCTAAATCTGTAACTCATTTTGTTATCTGGACAGCCTGTGACGATAGATATTGGTATTATCTAGTGATATATATGGTGATGGATAGATAAGTCAATCACTAGGGTTTGTGGAGAAAACATTTCTACATCTTTTAAGACGTTTCCGGAGTCAAACGAATGAGGAGACACAAAAAAAAACTATAAAATAGTAATGATATCCTATAAAGTTCAGTTTTTGACTAAATATAAACGGTGTATAACTTACAAACGCTGGTATTTTTCTCCACCACATCAGAAAAATCTAATATTTGGAATTCACTTATGGTATGACTAGAACTTTCATTTGAAATAATTAAATCGAAAATCAAAATTTTAGCGGCGGCCGAGTTGCTCAGTGGTTCCACGGCCTGCTCTTAAGAATTAGATTAAATAGCAAACAAATTTAATATTGCCACCCATACGAAGTTCAATAGTGTCGAACTTGAATTCAATTGAAACTTTCGACATTCAAAATAACAGTGATTAGATGTACGAGTCACTATGCTTGGAAATGCTATCGGTTTAAAAGTTAAAAATTACAATGGGATTCAAGTTTAACGTATGTGAAATTCGTGACATCATATAAATACACAACTCAGCCTATTGCTCTCCATTCCGATCGTAAACAATATCTGACATTGATCGATCGATTCGTAATTTTAGTTCGCATAGGCAACTAATTTTTAACGCTGTTGATAGAATAGTGACGTTTTTTTATTTATTCAGAAACGAATTCGATTTACGAAAAAGCTATAGAATTTATTTCATACAACTTAGAAGAAACTTGAGCGTGTTTATATACCAGGTGAAGGGTAATGACACGACATTCATTTGTGACACTTGTCGACTTTAATAAAAAGAGTCGTCTTAGTTACTACTTCGATAATTTCGCCAAAACATACCAAGTATTAATCACAAAGATAAAAATGCTGTTTTTTCAGGTAAATACAGAACATTATCGAACAAGAAAACATGAAGGAATGAAACAGAATACGCAGTGTAGAGAAAATTTCGATACGACGATCTCCTACAGTAAAAAGCATTTTCTACATAAGAATTAGTCATTAAACACAAGAAAGTTTACAGATAATAAACCGTAAGTTATTTCTAAAGACAGTAATTATGATATAATGCAACGTAAACATGCTCATAGCAGTGTTTTAACAAAAAACACATTGGTTCACGAAAAAAATTTTTTATATTGTTGTACTTTTATGCTAAGATACAGCAAAATACGCTAGAATATTTCAATCTACATAGTCCTTTCATGTTTCGTATTCGATGAGATCAAGGTATAAGCATTAGAATATAGATTTAACCTGTGCTTGAAGCGCTGAATATTGTTTTTAGGTACTGAGGATGTTTGAGTGAAGGTTTTTAAATCATTGAAATGTTTTCGACTTGTTATTGGTTGAATACGTAATAAAAGAACTAAAGGGCTCAAGGGATTATTTGGGGGTCTAGCAGTAAAACGGTATAAGATTCATTTTTCGTGGATCACTCGAAAAAAAGTATTGAATATACACATACCTTCAGCTGGTAGACTATCATCATGTGAAGCAGACATGGTTTCGATTTCGAATGAAAACAGATATCGTGACGAATGTTTTTGCAGGTCGCTTTGTTCTTTGTTCAAGCAGTTCTTTCTTAGTTTCGCTCTTTATTTGCACATTTAACCAATCAGCATGAACGAGCGCAACCATCAATCTTGTCGATCAATTTTAAACAAGGTTTATTTTTCATTAATACTCAAAATGAGCGATATTTTTATTTGCTCAAAAGAAATTTATTAGCCGGAAGGTGACACTGGCAGAGGTTAAAAGCTATAATCTGGATGGTCTACGATTGAATTCAATAAGAAAAGAGCGAACGATTATGTCTACTTGCGTATGTCTATCTGCCGGGTGATTGTCTTTCCTCTTTGTCAATAGGTTAGACATGACAACAACTACTGACGTACTATTCAATAAATCCCCAAATACTTGTTTGGTTCGAATTTTAATAGTTTATTCTTTTCGAATTCAAATACAAATATTTTAAATTTTCTATAGAAAATAAATGCTGATCATTTAAAACACTTTCTACTCAATGCAAAAGCTCAACGATGGATGATTTGCGAATGGTTTTATTCAGATATTGATTGGTAAAATTTCTTAGATCTATTTAGTTAATAAGTTTCTTTATGAAACTCACAGTTTCATATTCATCTCTGTGGGAGGTTGGCATTGAAAGCATTGCTTTTTCAATGATTATTTTCATTTGCGCTTAGTTTCTCATAGAAAAGGAAAGAAAGCGTAAAAATAAGGGTACGGTGACTGTCTTATTTTGTTCGAGCAAAAGGGGTTTTTGACAAACATTAGTTGGTAAATGATCAATAATAGTTGGGGTTATTTTTTCTGCCAGTGTCACCTAATATGAAGAGGTTTTTTCTTCTGATATTTTGCAACCAAAGACGTGCTCTTTGATTAGATAGATTAAAATCAATATTTTTTCAGAACATACGGATTTATGTGAGATATTCATGACCAAATTTAGTCTTCCTTTTTTTTTTGATAATTCTCCTACTAATTGATAATAACATTCATTTAGTATGATCCTTGCTATAGAGGTCACACGTCAGACAATCGTATCTAATGATTAAGCAATGTGTGTGTGTGTGTGTGTATGTGATGTCCTTTAGACGATTGATAAAACAACAAGTGCATTTAACATACTGCTTTATGAAATATCCTTGATGCTGTTCAAGGATGTAGTGAAGATTTCGCAATACAATGTCGCATGCATTTCTTTCTTTTTAACTCATAAAGATATCCGAGAAGTGGCTTTTAGTTATAACTCTCGGCTTTTTCCTGTAAGACATTGAAAAAACACAAGAGGAGAGTATCCTACCGTTGTTTCCTTCGTTACTCTTCAATTTTTTCTCGTTTTTTCTCTTTCTCCTCTCTTTTTTATGTGCTTACAATAATCAATGTTATACCATATACCGAGGCATAAACGACGACAATATTTTGTTCTTTTCTCTTTATTAAAGGTGTTTACTTGGCACGGAAAATGAGTTTGAAAATTGTATGGAACATTTTTTTCCCGAGTTAATCAATCGTGATACTCTAAAAAAAAGATTTGAATTAACTCGTCGTCAATGGAATTTAATTCGACGTCGATTCGGTAAACCTCGAAGGTGAATCTGATCAGTATTAAATAAGTGAAAAATAAAGTAATGTTTTTATTTTTATTGACCAATAGATTCTCATCAGCATATCTTAAAAATGAAAGAATCAAATTATCTAAACAACGAAATTTACTTCGCATTCTTCAAAATGAAACGAAAACACATTATCAGTCGGAAAAATTTTTTCTAAATAATCTTCCATCATTGATTATTTCATCATTACCATTAGGTTGTCGTGTTATTGGTTTGTATTTTTTATTTTGAAGAAGAAAAACAACGGAAAAAAAAGAATTTTGATAATTTAGTGCGACTTTTTCGATCATCTCAATCTGGTTTATATCGTGGACAATTTATTTCTCGAGATGAAAATAATCATCAATTATGTAAGATATTATTTGATGATTCAACTATTGACTTATTTAGTGTCAATGATATTGATGTTATGGTAAATAAGAGAAAAACAACAATATTTTGAATGAAAAAAACAATTTGTTTTTCTAATATTTAAGTCTGAAGAACCTCTCGAACGAATTCTCCTTATTGATAAACTAAAAGCCATAAAATTTGGCGAAAAAGATAAAGTATGCAAATAAAATAGTTTTTTTTCTTTTTTTTTCTGTAACAGATTGTTCTAGATATATTTAAATAGTGATAACGACGAAGAAGACTTTCAAACAACAGATGATGATGAAACGGCAATAAAGACAGAAGTGATAACTAAAATACCTGATCGATTATTATACTTAATTGTATACTTTTACTACTTTGTAGTAGATAAGGAATTGCTATTTCTTTTTATATCTTAGATTCGAGTATCACGGATACTTTGTGCTAAACGTGACTCAATTGAAAAACTACGTAAAATGAATGATCAAGCAGAATATGAAGTTGGAATATAAATATTTATTTTGTATTTTTAATTGTCTGCTATTTTTCATTATTTAGTTAAGTAGACAAATTCCACTAAGTGATATTTTTCGACGAGATTATGCTCATTTAATTCAATGGTTAGCAAAATTAAATGAATTTTTAGCAAAATTTATTGAAGAAATAAATAAAATATGTCGAGAAGTAATTTTTTCCAGAAAAAGAAAAAAAAGATCTGATAAACTTTATTTTTTTTTAAAATTAAGATTGTAACTGATGAGCAATTACTGGCAGTATTCAATGATACAAAATTTGTGTGTGATAGATCGCAACGAATAGCACAAGAAGTTGTCAATAAACTTAATGTATGTAGAGACAAAATATCAAAAACATAGTTAAATTAAAAACCAAAAAAGAATTATTTTCTTCTATAGATTTCACCAATGGTTATTAATGAAGGAAATCTTGAATTGATTAGAAAACTTGTCGCTATTGTTGTGCAAATGAAAGTTCGTATAATGATATTTTGCATGTTTTATATATGCATATTTTCTTTTTGTTAATCTGATTATTTTTTCTTCGTTTCTTATCAAAGGAATTTTCCGAAAGTGAAGGCTCTTTTTTGGAGTTGCATGCGTTGGATGAAGCAAATGAAAATTTTAAAAAATTTATTCATCCATCACTTTTATCGTACGAATATTTTCTTTTTAAATATACAATATGTAATTAGACTTGTTCTTTTTTTCTCTCTCTCGGCATTAGTACTTATAAACAATGTGTAGAAAGTAGTGTAACTCAATTTAAATCTGGTCTGAACCATCGTCCTGGTCTTGGTTTGTTACAATCGTTTCTTCATACACAAACAGAATCAACTGATATACAAACTAATAATTCTGCTATTAATCAAACTTTCTTTAGCCTCTGATAGATAAATAAATAAATAAATAAATATATGATGTTATTTGTTCTAGATAAAGTAATCTAGCCATTATATTAATTTATCGAAATGCTTTTTCTTCATCAACTCAAAGTACTTTTATGGAAAAATTATATATTAAAGAAGCGTAGTCCTGTAAGTTATTTTTTAAAAGGGATAATTTCATTAATAAATAAAGCTGTTTTTACGTTTTTTGTTAAACAGTTCGTTCTTCTATTTGAACTGTTCATTCCATTGGTTTTATTCCTGGTCATGACTGCGATACGAAAAACGCAAGAAGCTTCATTTCATCCACAAAGTAGCTGAAAAGTTTTTTTTTGAATTGCAGAAAAGAGTATAGAACAATTTGAATGCTTCATTTTTAGCCAATTATACGTCAAATTTTCTCGATCAGACGTACCGTGCTACGCCATTTCCATCATCAGGAGTGTTTTCAATTCTTCAGTCATTTTGTCCAAAAACAGCTCCCAGTAATGAACAAGGTTTTAGTATTTTCCCAAATGGAACGTATGTGTTACAATTTACTTTAAAAATAAACGACAAATGAAAGTTCATTCACTCTTTTTATCTTGTTTTAGCTCTACAGAAATGTTAATAACCATTGATCGAATAACTCGAACAAATCCATTTTTTACACAAAATTTTTCCATGTTTGATATTGATTCTCTGCCTGACATGTATGAAACTTTAATTGATCGTCCAGCATTTGCCTATGATTCTTTATCAAATTTAACTTTTTCATTTACAAAAAATCTAACAAAATTTTGTTCATTTTTTATCATGGAACTCAATTATACAAAAGAAGAATGTGAACTTATATTCAATAAAACAGTTATAAATAAGAATCAAGTAAGAAAGACAATATAGAGAAGAGAAAAAATATAATAATTTATATATCTATAAATATATATGTATATATATGTATATATATGTATCCTTTTCAGTCAAGAAAAAAAAGAGATTTAACAGTAGGTGGAAATTTTGCTGTAACAAAAATAATGCATAACACTTTTTCTACTCTTTGTTAATGTTCGCACTCGAGTAACATTTGTTTTCTTCTTCTTTTTAACCATATTTATTTGGATTAGTCAATTGAAATTAACTAATTTTTTTCTTTTCTAAACAGATACAAAATATTTCTCCACATTTATTTGGAAATTTAAGCGATGGTTCACAAAATGATACTGAAGATAATTTAAATCTTATTGAATATTATTCACTTTTACAAACATCTCTTTCACCAGATGAGTTTTTCGCTGTAACACAATTATTTGGAAAAATAATTACAACGAATTCATTCGAAAATTTAACTAATGCTGAACTTCATCTATTGGCAAAGGCTATTAAAGTAAACTATTATTTTTCGATTTTTCATGTTAAATATTCATTAAATGTTTAGATAATATTTTTTCATCGTGAAACATTAAAAAAAGGTTTTTGTTCAAAAGAAAAATTCAATTTACTTTTTCAATTTAATTCAACATCTATTAATAAGGTATATAAAATTGTTTTTATTGTTCTATTAAATTAATATCGAACACTTAGACCGATTTGCAACAACGATTATGCAATATGTCAGATGAACAATATCAAGAGTTATCCAATCTTCTTATGAATTCAATATCGGATGATGAAATTATTGATGCGGTAAAAATTCATTCTTTTTATCTTTCTAAAACTTTATCCATGAGAAATTTGTTGATTTAGTTTCAATTGGAACACATAGAAATATCATCTATGTTGTTTCAATTAGATGATTACGTTATTCAAGTAGGAAAATAAATTTTTGAAATTTCAAAATGTTTCGTTATTCTCTTTTAGCTTGAAAAATATGCAGCGTTTGAACAAGGCTTGAGAGATTTATATGATATTGCCAAACTTCTTCGGACGAATTCTTGCTCTATAGATGAACAAAATAATACTGAAACATCTACATCGTCAAGACCAGCTGTCACCTTTACTGGCAATGTGGTAAATACAAGATATTAATCTTAAGATTTTCAGAAAAAATGATAATTGTGTATATCTCTGTGTGAAATATTTTGTTGAGAGTTTTCTGCTATTTAACAGTGTCGAAAATATGTTAACGTGCGACTTATGGTGAAACACGGTTTGAAAGAAATATTGAAGTATATGATTGAAAAATTGCACGCTCTCCTTCTATTAGGTGTGACTGAACATGTGGTGTTGTCATTCTATGCTCATACACTGGCACATAAATACACATGAAAGCAAAATCTAGTATACAATTAGTTTGAAGTAAATTAAAAAGTTTTAGATATTTGCTCAGCCCGTTTTTTTTTACATCCTGTTAAATAGGATGATGAATATTTTTCTTTACCAATGTGGATTAGCAACAATTAGTAATAGATACGTTGAAACATTTGTTAGCGAAATTCTTCATTTTAAATTCAAGTAGCTGTATAGTGTTTCCACTTTGAATACTTAAAATATTGCACTAGTCATTTTTTCGTTAAATTAAGTGTATCAGATTGATTTTTGATAAACTCGAGAATTTTCACTGTGGTTTAATTGTAATTTTGTTTTGCATGATTTTATTCGATGAAACGGGTTGGCAAATTGAATAGTATATTTATAGTAGAAGTCTATAGTACTATAAAATAATTTTTTTATTACCATTTTCTATTTAGTGTTGATTAGAGTTTGTGGAATTCTACACTCCCGTTCGATTGATTCATTTTTTTCTTCAGATCTAACTAGTGTTTTTGGTTTGAATGAAACTTAATAGGTTATATTTGAAAAAAATCTTGAAAGATATCAACTATTTTTTTATGAATAATTTTTATTCTGCGATGAAGATATACTCAGTACTCGTATTAGACAAGCTTGACGATAATCGTATAAAAATCAAGTCATTATTATCTGTTAGTTGCATCATATAATCGGTTGAGTCGATCTCTCGCCTAATCAAATCAAGGATCAATCTAGTGAACGTAACATTTGATATGTATATATATATGTCGTAGGATAGATTAAAATCCAGTTCAGATTAAAATAATTTAGATCTGAACTAGTTCAGTTTAAAATTTTCTTTGTTGAAATCGAAGTTATTTTAATCTGAACTGAATTTCAATCTGCCCTACAACATATATATATATATATGTCATGGATTTTTATACTGTAACATGTGCTGACATTAATAGTTTTCATGAAGATAAAAGCACAAATGTAAATAAAACTTATTCGCCAATTTAATGTAGCCCATAGAAATGAGAAAAACTAGAGAAGAGATCATTCAAAATATGTAAAGTCAAATGAAATATGAACTTCGCTTTGAAAACTGGAAAAAAAGCTTTATTGAACAAATATTTGAAGATAAGTGTAGTCGAAATGAATTTACTTGTTATATTGTTTGATATGAAAGCTATTAGCAAGATTTTTAAACTTAATTTTGTTTTCGTCTATTCATAGGAATCAGTTGCAATGAATAAATTAAAAAATAAAAAAGGATTTTTCCCACTATGGCTTGGGATGCAAGAAGCTATTTGTGGTATTAAACCAAAAACAAATTTAAATTCTGATCAACAACTGAATGGTGATCAACTACCTGATCTTGGTTGGTTTTCTTTTCGAGGTCTATAATAAATTAATCTATTTAATTTTTTTATGAATTTTTAGCTGAATTAGGAATATCGGATAATCAACAACGACAATTGGGTCTTCTATTTTATGTTCTTTATGGAAATTCTTTAGTTTTATATGCACCGAATTCAACATTAATTGATGGTGTCATATCAAAAGCTAATTCAACATTTGTATTACTTGATACAATAACTAAATATGCATTTGAATGGAGAAATGTATCCAATGTTCTGAAAACATATTTTCTTGCAAATGGTACAGACAAAAAAGTTGATTCACTGCGACGGGTAACAAATAAAAAACAATGTTATTATTATTGTTAATAAATAAAAAATATTTAATTTAGATGAAAAAAATCGTCGAAGAATTCGGCCCTATAATTCACTTATCGTCAATGAATAAAATTGTTAAAATACTTAAAAATCTCAGTGATCCATCAATAGATAATTATATGAAACAAATAACAACAATTGATCAAGCAGCTTGCAGTTGGATAAGTCTTATATCAGGAATTAATTTAAATGTATACAAAGGATTTGCTAATGAAAATGATTTAGTAGAATATTTTCTTCGTCAAGCATATCATGACAATTATACTGTTATTGCTAGTGTAGTTTTTACTAATGTTCGTTTAAATGATACAGAATTACCTCCGAATACAGTCTATAAAATTCGTCAAAATGCTTCGTTGACACCATCAACAAAACGTGTTCGAGATCGATTTTGGGTACCAGCACCAGCACAACGTGGATTTCTTTATTATGATTTTGGATTTAGTTGGGTTCAGGTAATCAAATTCAACTTATAGATTTCTTTTAGTATTGAAATTCATACATACAATAGAACATAATTTGAGCTGATTAGCAGGAGTGAAACAAAAAGTGTTTCGGTGAAGTAAAGATCTACATCTATTCATACTTTGGCCATATAGAATAAATCTAAATGACACATTTTCCTAATGGATAATGATAAATTAAGTCGATGTTGAGCATGTACTTGTTCAATCTGTTCATGACTAAAGTCTGCTCTACTCATACTTTGTTTATGAAAATTATGAATACATTGTTGGATCATATTTTGTGTCATTTTAAGAATTATTAAAATTGAGAATTATTGATCTGATCATGTTGTTTCTAATAGTTTATGTTTTTCTTTGAACTATGAAAACAACTAGTGTCATGCTATTTTCTTCTCAAATATTAGCATTGTATCAATCATACTAGTTTTTTGTTTGCTCGTTTCTGTCATTTTACTTTGAGATTTTGTAAAAATCATCATTATAGTTTATTTTTTTAATTTCAAATCTAAGTATGGTGATCACTGTGACATATGAAGGAAATCTATTTTATTTTTCGTAACAGGCTATTGCATATTATTCGAACTAATCATGATTATAAACTAAATTCTTGAGAAAAACATAATTTCTATTCCATTTTAATTTGTTGTTCAAATAATTATCAATTAATTTCTATAAAGATGAAAATATTGGATAGTTTTAATAAAATACATTATAGAATCATTATTCTCTCTATTTATTAATCATATTTACGAAACAATACAACGAATATATTTAATATATTTAATAGGAAGTGATTGATCGTGCAATAATCGATACTCAAGTTGGTCGACCTGTTATTGAACCGGGTTTATTTTTTCAAGAAATGAGTTACCCTTGCTATACATATGACAAGTAAGCCATTGTTAATTGTTAATTATTTTTGTTTTAATTAGAAATATGAAAATATTTAGTTTTCTTCAAATGATTCAACATGCCCTACCGCTATGTTTAACAATCTCGTGGGTATATGCATTTGCAATGTTAACACAAAGTATCGTTTACGAAAAAGAAGTTCGTTTAAAAGAAGTCATGAAAATTATGGGTTTGAGCAACGGTGTTCATTGGATTGCATGGTTTATAACAATATTTAGTCAAACAACTGTTGTTATGATTGCTGTAACAATAATTTTACATTATGGAAAAGTTCTCTTGCACTCAAATGCATTTTTAATATTTTTAATATTCGAAATTTATGCTCTCTCAACAATCAGCCTTGCGTATGTGCGATAGATATTTTTAAATTTGATTATGCATATGCTATATCTTATATGATTCTATTCTTATTTAGATTTCTTGTCAGTGTTTTCTATTCGAAAGCTAAAATAGCTGCTGCTTGTTCAGGAATTATCTACTTATTAACATATGTACCATGTATGTATATATCGATAAGAGAAGACTTAGCACAAGATACAATACCTAAATGGGCTAAAATGCTGGCTGTAAGTTTAAAGAATATATTAGATTAAAGTAATGTGATGATGAAAATCTTTACCATTTTGTTTTTTTTTAGTCTTTATTTTCCACAAGTGCTTTTGGTATGGGAGCTAAATATATAGCATTTTATGAAAATATTGGCACAGGTATTCAATTTGATAATATTCGATATAGTCCAGTGGAAGGTGACCGCTTTACTTGTTTTGAAACTGTTCTGTTTATGATATTTGACACATTGATTCATTTGATTCTTATGTGGTATATTGAAAATGTTTATCCAGGTATTTTGAAAAGGCTTCTTTTTTTTAAGTAGTTTGACATCATATTACATCTTTTAAAGGTACATATGGAATACCAAAGAAATGGTATTTTCCATTTACTATCAGTTATTGGACTGGAGAAACATGTGTTGAACCTGATTGGATAAAAAAATTTAAAAGAATTAGTTTATTTAAATGGTTTACATGTAGGAAACATCATATGTCTTATCAATTCCATTGGTCATCATCATCATTAAATCCAATAACCAATGATTCTAATAGAAATGAAGGTATTATTAATGTTATTATTAAAATTTCTCGTTTGAGTTTAGCCTATTGATTAGAATATCGATTGTTTTGTTTCCTCTAGCAATAGTTCATTTAGAGACGAACATAGTTTTGACATGGATGTAAATTTGTTTTAATAATCAATTAAAATAGATTCAGTATAGTAAAGATGCCAAGAACAAGATAAAATAAAACAATTCAATCAGGTTAGACATACATTTGAAAGAAAACAAAATCTGCTATTTAAGCATATCCTTTCCTCAAAGAGAAGCACACGAATAATTGGAGTTAAATGAATAACTAATTGATAGTCTAATTTTTTTTAAATAAAAATTACATGAATCTATTTGTTTTTTTTTAAATCCATCTAGATTATTTCGAACGTGATGATCATCTAAACAGCCAAACAATTGGTGTTCGTTTAACAAATTTAACTAAAATATTCGATAGAAAGAAATGTGCTGTACAAAATTTGTCAATGGATTTATATGAAGATGAAATACTTTCATTTCTTGGACATAATGGAGCTGGAAAAACTACAACGATGTAAGTATTGTAAATATTCAAAAAGAAAAATGCCTTATGAGAAATGAATTTTTATTCAGGTCAATTTTAACTGGTCTAATACCAGCTACATCTGGAACGGCAACAATTTATGATCAAGATATAAATATTGATATGGATAAAATACGAAAAAATCTTGGATGGTGTCCTCAACATGTATGAAAAATGATTTCTTTGTTTGTTTGTTTTTTGTTATTTATATTTATATATATTCTTTTTTGTTTCAATAGAATGTTTTATTTGAAAAGTTAACAGTTGAAGAACATTTATTATTCTTTTCAAAACTAAAACAAGTTCAAAGTAAAGAAATGAAAAAAATGATTGAAAAGTAAAGAAATTAATTGTTACAATTGGGCAAGAAGAAAACAACTTTTGTTATTTCTAAATTTAGTATGCTATTTGATGTCGGTTTAACATCGAAACGAAATGCAACAGTATCAACGTTATCTGGTGGAATGAAAAGAAAACTATCAGTTGCTATGTACTATTCGCTTAAAATTTCATTGATTATGCTTAAATTAAATTAATTTTCATTTTTCAAAGGGCTTTTGTTGGAGATGCAAAAACAATCATTCTCGATGAACCAACTGCTGGTGTTGATCCGTATGCACGACGAGCTATATGGGAATTATTATTAAAACTTAAACGAGGACGAACTATATTATTGAGTAGTCATCATATGGATGAAGCTGATGTTCTTGGAGATAGAATTGCTATTATATCGAGTAAAAGCTTTATTAAAAATATTAATTTACTTGATAGACTTGTTCTTTATTCAGATGGACAATTAAAATGTTGTGGAACATCACTTTTTCTGAAAACAACATTTGGCGAAGGTTATGTTTTTACATTAGTTAAAAACGGTATGAAAATGAAATAAATTGTTACGGTTTCTTTGAAGAACTTTTGTTTTATAGATCCATGGCTAAGTTCAAGGAATGAAGTTACATCGACTATAACACAATGCATACCAAAAGCATATCTTAAAGAAGAAACAAGAAAGTTAGTTGATGATCGATTATATTGAATTCTTTTAAAGAAAATGTTTTTGTTTTTCAAGAGAACTTAAATATGTATTACCATTAGAAAGTCGCCATTTATTTCCGGAATTTTTTTCTCTACTTGATTCACGCAAAGAATCATTATCAATCGCAGGCTATGGTTTACAAGATGTTTCATTAGAGGAAGTTTTTCTTAAAGTTACAGAACAATATAAATCATCACCTAATGCAGCTGACGTTGAAGCTGAGTTTAATAATAGTTCAACAAACGAAAGCCCTATGGAAATATCAACATCGTAAGTTTTTATTTTAATCAGAATTCTTTGGTTTCTATTGACTTTTTCTTCGTATTTCAGAGGTTCAACAATTTCAAAATCAAGTATGAACATTAATTTTAGACTTTTCTCTTAGTTTTCCATACTATTTATTATTTAAGATATCTCTTACGATCGTGTAACTGGAGCACGTCTTTATGCAAAACAAGCATTATCAATAATAATAAAACGTTTCATCTTTAATTATCGTAATTTACGTGGTTTAGCTACGCAAATTTTATTACCAGCATTTTTCATAACTGTTGCAATGACTGTCGCATTAACTGCACCTGGTTTTGCTGATCCACCTCCAATCATATTGTCAACTGCAATGTTTGCACATTTGAATTATCTTTATACGCCTGTATCGGATTTAAATGATTATAAGCTAAGAAATATTTCTCATATCTCAAGATTAAATGCAAATCCATATGATCTATCTGAAACAATTCAATATCCATCTGGTATAGGTTCAACTTGTTTACTTAAGAATCCGTATATGAATGAAACAATGTTAAAACTTGATAATCTAGCAGGATCATTATGTGAAAAAGTTTATCAAAATGATTTTACATCTTACTCATTAAGCGATATTAATTGGTTAAAAATGTTTGAAGATAATCAAACATTTTTCAACCGAAGTTATCAAGCAGATCAAGCTACAACAAACAAATATTATTCTCCATGTCAATGTTTAATAGATCAATCAAGATTTACATGTCCAACATTTCCCACACCAGAAATATATCGTTTAATATCAAATGATAGAATAATAAATATAACAAAAGAACAAAACGAAATTCTTTACTATCTATATACATCCGATAATCATCATTTGAACCGTTATGGTGGTCTATCTTTTGGTTTAGAACAAGATTATGTTCCAAATGGTTATCCAATTAATGTAGATAATCAAATTTTACAGAAATTAGCTGTAAAAAATATTGCAAGAATATTTACTAATCATAAAGGCTATCATAGTTTACCTTTATATATTAATATTATGTCCAATGTAATTCTACGAGCTAATTTACCTTTTGAAAAAGGTCTACCTTCTGCTTATGGTATTACTACAATTAATCGTAAGTGTAAAATAAGAGAAGCTTATTTCAATATCTGTTCTGGTGCAAAATGAATGAGATTTTATTTTCATGCGTTGTCCTTTTTGTTGATTAAGCCGTTTGATTAGAATTCAGACTCAATAAGTGATCAATGAAAAATACTAAAATTTCAATCTTATATAATATTTAATTCGCCTAATATTCAATGTTAAACAGACTTGCGTTTCTATCTACTTATTTTTCAAATTCAATGTCTTTACATATTGAAGTGTAAGCCGATTTATTGCAAAGTAACCGATGACAACAACATTTCTTTTTTTCAGATTTATAAAATCTTGGTGTTAAAAAATAAAGAATAAAATAATTGAAAGATTTCCCTACTTTAAATGTTGTTTTCATTATGCTCTGTACAATGATTTTCTCACTTTTCTATTCAAAAAACATTTTGTTTTTGAAAATAACTGTCACCAACAGTTGCAAAGTCGTGAAATAGCTCCAGCTGAAAAAAAATTGAAACTTTTATAATTCTTACGATCGTCATCAATTAATAGATCATTTGGTAGCTATTAAAATCGAGTTATATTCTGTAAACAAGTAAAATCTTCAGTGAAAACTACTATAAAAATTAAGATTCAATGCTTCTATAAATTCAACTAAAAATTGCAAAGGACGTAGTCTGTAAAATAACTAAGTTTCTGTAATTTCGTTTAATGAGTTTGAATAAGAACTTGTTTAAAAATATTTAAACAATGAAATCTCTTTACAAAAATTTCTTGTACAATTTTGCATCGATGAAATTCATTTGTTCAGCACATTTTCACCACAAAGAATGGCACAGAAAAAGTACATTTAATATTAATCCAAAAAAGAAATAATAAATCTTCATTGATTTTTAACAATTTCAATGGAATAAAAATAACAAATTGATTCTTAATATAACTTTAGATCCAATGAATGAAACCAATAATATGTTATCAACAGAATTTATTTTACAAGGATCTGATGTTGTCATATCAATATTTATAATTGTAGCGATGTCATTTGTTCCAGCATCATTTACACTGTTTCTTGTTTATGAACGTGCAACGAAATCTAAACATATTCAATATATAAATGGTCTTTATCCATTAGTTTATTGGTTAACAAATTTTATTTGGGATCTTTTAAATTATCTTTTACCTGCAGCTTGTGTTATAGTGATTTTACGTTTATTCAATGTTCCTGCTTATGTTGAAGGAGAAAATTTTCTTGCTGTTATTAGTTTATTTCTTATGTATGGTTGGTCAATAATTCCTGTCATGTATCCATTTAGTTTTCGATTTACTGAACCAAGCAATGCATATATATTTTTAATTGTTATCAATTTATTCAGTGGTATTACATGTATATATACTTCTTTCTTTCTCGAAATATTTGCGCTTGGAAGTCCAGCTACATCAACATTAAGTATTATTACAAGAACAGTGAAAAAAATATTCAAAATTTTTCCGAATTATTGTTTGGGAAGAGGCTTAATTGATATTGCATATAATGTAAGTTCGCCTAATTTGATATAAAAGCCGGAAATGTTCTTCGCTTATTATTTTTGTTTTTCTCAATAATACAGCTGAGAAAAATAACATAAGTAAACTGATTTTCAAGTGTCAGTATAAAACATTTCACAATAGTATGTATGAAAAATGATAGTTTATATTTAAGTTTCAGACTTTTTTCTTGTATTTAATCGTAAGATACACGTCTGCTAATGTGTCAATCTTTACATTCTAATTAGTATTAATCTTGCAGCAAACAAATATTTGCAAGTATATAAATCTGTGCTAAACAGAGCAAATGTATGTTTCTCTAAAGAATATTAAATTAGATCTTAATTAAATATCATAGTTTTTTTTTGTTCGAGATTAAAAAGTAACAACGATACTTTTATCTGTAAATATTACGAAATATTTCATTTTAATAGGATTATTACAATTCATTCTATAAGAAAACTGGTTTAACTGATCGTATTCGTACTCCATTTATGTGGGATATAACAGTATCAAATTTAGTTTCAATGGCAATATGCGGTTTAGTATTTTGGATTTTAACATTATTACTTGAATATGGATTTTTCTATTCTCCAAAAATTCCAGATGCATTACCATTTTCACATCTAGATGAGGATGAAGATGTTGCACAAATTCGTAGACAAGTAGTAAATAAAACTATTGATGATAATATATTAGTTATGTCGAATTTATCAAAATGTTATCGTACAAAAAGGCATAAAAAATTGATTGCTGTTAACAATTTATGTTTGGGAATTCGTTCTGGAGAATGTTTTGGCTTATGTGGAGTTAACGGAGCTGGTAAAACAACAACATTTCGAATGTTAATCGGTGATCTTTATCCAACAGCTGGCTATGCTCAAATTCATGGTTTTGATAGTATGAAACAAAAACGACAAGTTTTTAAATATATTGGTTATTGTCCACAGTTTGATGCACTTTTTGATGAATTAACACCTGTTGAACATATGCTATTAATGGCACGTTTAAGAGGAATTTATTGGCAAGATGAAAGTCAACATGTTCTACAATTATTAAAACGCTTAGATCTGTGTGAATATTTAACTGTACCTGTTGGAAAATTATCTTTAGGAAATCGACGAAAATTATCAACAGCTATGGCTCTTGTTGGTGATCCATCTGTGGTATTTTTGGATGAACCAACTAGTGGAATGGATCCTTCATCCAGAAGATTTTTATGGAATGTTATTAGACGTTTAATTAAAGAAGGCAAATCAATTATACTTACTTCACATAGGTAGATATTTATGTTAGATAAATTCAAAAATTATACTATATTTAAATCAAACAATGAGGTAGATAATCACGCTCTTAGACTCTCTAGCAATATCAAAAATATTGATTTTTCATTTCAATATTGTGTCATATAACAGAGTTAGTTGTATTAAATTATTTTTATCATCATTTTTAATTTTCGCTTTATTTTGAAAAATACGGTTAGCGAAAAATGTTTCATTTGATGGCGTATCATTTCTAGTTGTTATGCATAGAAAAAAAAATATTGAAGAGTTCTACATAAAATGAATTAATAGAAATACTTTAGTCCTTTAATCAGACAATAAAATCTTAAAAGAAAGAATTTCACAAAAAGAAGTATTTATCTTTAAAAATATCTAAGTAAATGTGTTATTAAACTTGAAAAATGTACAAATAAAAATGATATGATGTGAAAAGTTTCACTAAAACTATATCATGAATATACTGTGTTGGGCACATATATGTACATTCAACTTGTGTTGATTTAGCAGAAAATATATGTTTTCAATAGAAAATATTTTAAAACATTCTTTGCAAAACGAGGCCACTAGTTAAAAAGTTCCCTCCTGGAATAATCATCACTGTCTGATGATATTAATTTTAATATTCATCTAGGAAATTTTACTTTCTGAATGATAGATTCGAATCTTATTCATGTAAGATTCTATTTTAAAAGTGAGATTAGAACTCACACTAGCTTGTAGGAAAATATTCATAAGAAAAATTCTCTATATATACTCTGTTATTGACAAAACTAAGTTCAACAATAGAACAATCTAACGAAACTCTCCTAGCTCTTTCAGATTATTTGAAGAAATAAAATTCCGAATTGTCATTTTTCAAATAATACTCTAATTTGAAGACAAAATTTTTAATATTTGAAAATAAATTTTTAGTATGGAAGAATGTGAAGTTCTTTGTTCATCGATTGCCATAATGGTAAATGGTTGTTTTCGCTGTCTTGGCTCAACTCAACATTTGAAAAATCGTTTTGGTGATGGTTATACAATAAAAATTCGTTTAAAATCTGCGTCAAATACAACATCAGATCAAACAATTCTCGATGGTTTCTCATCAAATTTTATCTTAAAAGAACGTCATATAAATATATTACAATATGAAATAGCTGAAGAACATGTTTCATTAAAGGATATTTTCTCAACATTAGAAAATTTATTGATTAATGAACGCATCACTGATTACAGTGTGTCACAAAATACACTTGATAATGTATTTGTTAATTTTGTACGTGACCAATATAACACAACACAACAAACAAAAAAACCATCGAGACGAAGACAAGAACATTTTAATGGTATTCTTGATGATACGTTTGATGATGGATCATTTATCGTTACAAAATCAAGAAGAAATAATAATAATAATGTAAGTCTGGATATACCGAAGACTACCGCTTGTAATTGTAAAATAAATACAAATTCTCTTGACATATTGGATTGTTCGAAATTGTGATATAATTAGTTCACATATGAGTCATTGTACTATTGGTCATCGCTATATTTGTCCGATTGATTTATTTTATTGGAAACTTTTTTTAAAATCAAAGAATATCTTTATACAACAAAAAGCTAAGTGCTCTTGCTATATAAATTTAATTCCAGAATTTTTTCATCTGTAATCATAAATCAAAACAATTTTGTTTTCTTTTTGACCGAAATTGAATCTAAGAAATCGCTATATTTTTTCTTCCTGTAACGAAATTTCTCATTATCAGGTGAACCATTACATAGTTCAATGACTCATTCATTTTTTTGTGCATCTCTGCATCCGCGTTCACAATTTATAAATTTCTTTTGCTTTGCTGCTTCTTTTGCTGTTGCTTTTTTTTAATACACATTTTATTCTTTGTGCAATATTATGAGATTTGTCCGGTGTGTAGAACACGAATTTTTCTTGTTTCCGAGTCATTTGTTTTATGTTTTTTACTTGGTTTGACTCGTGGTGCTAATTTTGTGTGTTTTCTTGAAAATATAATATTTTTTTCTAATAAAAACACGGCTGCTGCTCACTAGTCTGCTTTGTGTCAATCTTAAAACGATCGATAAATGCACGTAAAATAGCAATATTTTGTTCCTAGACAAATCAATTTATTGTTGTACTCTTTTTAGGATCGTCAACGGATGATCGAACACATTGAACTCGAGTGTTAAAACAATTATAGATTAAATGTTTATTTTATCTTCTAGTCAGAAATATGTATCAGTGTATCTTTTCTTTCATTCATTCTATAGTTTTCTGTGATATGTGACCTTATCATTATTTTTTGTTATCTATGTATCCAAGAATAGCTGCTAACGAACAAAGAAAAAAAATATAATTACAATTAAGTAAATAAATATATATATATATATATCATTGTATCTATCTAGCGAACTTTTCATTTGTTGTACAGTATTTCAGATTTGATTCAGAGTGCGATGCAAACAGAAAAAGTAATTGAACATATAATAAATTGGCTTAATGATTATCATAAAACGAGTCATACAAATGGTTTTGTTGTCGGTGTATCAGGTGGAATAGATTCTGCTGTTGTATCAACATTATGTGCTCGTACCGGCTTGCCTGTACTTGTCATCGAAATGCCAATTCGACAATCATCAAGTGAAGTACAAAGAAGTCGAGCACATATTAATTGGCTTCAATCAACTTTTCCCAATGTGACGGGTGCAGAAGTTAATTTAACTGAAGTTTTCGAAACATTTGAAAACACAGTTAAAAAAAGTGAAGTTAATGAAGTTAATTCGTCTACTGATATTGCATTTGCTAATGTGAGATCACGTTTGAGAATGGTAGGATTATTTTATAGATATTTCATTGATAATTTATTTAGTTGAACCTTATTCAAAGGTTAATTTATATTATTATGCTTCAATTAAAGGTTATCTTGTTGCAGGTACGGGAAATAAAGTCGAAGATTTTGGTGTTGGTTTCTTTACAAAATACGGTAAACTTATTTAAATTGAAAAAGTTCTCTTACCTTTGAGTTTCATGTTTCATTTGAAGGCGATGGTGGTGTTGATATTAGTCCAATAGCTGATTTAATGAAATCTGAAGTACGTGCTGTTGCTACTGTATTAGGCGTTGGACAAGAGATAATCAAGGCACCACCAACTGATGGTTTATTTGGTGATACAAGAACAGATGAAGACCAAATAGGAGCGACATATGATGAACTTGAATGGGCCATGAATTATCTTGAGTTAAGCACTGAAAAACAAGGAGAAATCACATTTAGTGATCGACAAAAACAAGTTTTAGATATTTATAATAAACGACATGCTGCTAATTTACATAAAATGGTTGAAATCCCACGTTGTATTATCCCAACAGAATTAAAAGCCAAACAATCGTAAACATTAAATATAAAATATTTTTTCACTTACTAAATCGACCAAAGAAAAGAAACTTTAAAAGAAATCTCTAAATATTATACAACTTATCTTGTTCATTGATTTACAATATAGATCTGTCATCTTGTAATAATCTTTGGTTCTTTTTCTGTATGAAAAATATTAAAACGTGCTTAAAACTACTGATATTTTTCAAGGAAAAAAAATACATGATTCTATTATTTCAATAATCTTTTTTTTGTTCTTGTTTCATAATTATTGAATAAAATCAAGATCATGCTCACACATTACTTATATATATATCAGTTTCTATTGAATACTTGTTGAATGTACACAAACTTATGTGATGTCAATAAGCCATTTCATTCTCTTATTAGTGATGCGATACACATGATTGTTGTACATGATTCAGAATAATTGTATAAAACTTTATTGTTTTTTGTTAGATCTTGAATTATTTGACCAAAAATTATGATGCCTTTATTTATGCTTTCTTCTTTGATATCGATTCGATCGTTTTTCTTTAAATTTACCGGAAACCTTCAACCAATTAAAACAGTAGATGTTTCCTTTGAATTTTTTGTAAAATATTGAAACGAATTCCAAAATTTATTTCCTTATCATTCTTTGCTTGGAACTTAAGTTTCCCTACATTTGAAAATTTTCTTCAAACGCACTTACATCATGTCTTAATAATCTTTGGATCGGTTGATCACTATGTTTTCTTCATGTTTGTCTCGAGGAACTCACATATAGTTTTTTCGATCATATCTTTATTTACATTCATCATAGAAATTTCAAGGTTACTGAGTGTCGTTTTATACACAAGGCTACTTTGTATGGTCTTTTTTGTTCGTAAACTTAAATATAAAGACTTAAAAAAATACGAAAGCAGCCCCAAAAGTGACATGAAATATCGTTTTCAATCAATAAATTTTTCTATTAGAAATACTTTCACAAATTCATATTTGTCTAATGAATTAATGAACTGCTATTAAATAATCATGTGACTATTAATCAAGAAATGAATCATATTTTGTATATCTTTCTTTTATCATTCATGTCAAGCTAAGAGGTTAAATTGAATTATAATTGTAATTTTCAATCTTGAAATCGAAAAGCATTTCTTCACAAAAAGAGTTCCGTCAAAGCATATAAAAAAGCATATTGAAAGTTGTCAGTTGAATGCTAGTTAATTGTTCGACGGAGCTCAAGTTTTAAATTTGATACTGTTACAATTTTTGGTCGTTTGATTGATTTTCTGTTCAACTGCAGAATCTTATAGAAATGATGATTATGAGTAAGATTCGATGTGAAATTTTCTTCTTCGAAAAGAGTTTTGATGATTGATGTCAATTTTTTTCATATTACATGAAAAATTGGAAGAACTTCATGTTCCTAGTATCCAATCGGTTCAAATCGTAAACATATTCACGATGTAAGCTAAATAGTGAAAACAAATGTGCATCGTAGATTCTATCATACTCTATTCGCTTGAATAATTGAACCATAGCCCAATGATCCAAAAGACAGTCGGTTGATTGATTATGTGAATTGATAAATGCATTTTAACAAACAAACGTACTATAGGCGAACGTGCATCGTTTATAGTAACGGGTGAAACTATTCTATTACGCTGTAGAATCTAAATACCGAGAAATTTATTATTAAAAAAGTGAGAAACAGAGAAGAATTAATTGAAGAAATATATTTTGGATACATAAAAGAACAGCATCCAACGAAATTTATAAGATAGCTTTTATGATAATATAGTTTTCGTCTTTTTCATACATCTGTTATCAAGCATAACAATTCTTATTTTTATTTTATTTTAAAATTTACCCGAATAATAATTTTAGACACGTAACAATAAAAATAAGACTATGTTGTAAATGAGATAGAAAACTAAACACTAATTTATTCATTCAACCTTTGATATATTTCTAACAAATACGCGTTGATGCTGTGGGAATTTTACAATTGGAGCAATTCTTTGATTTTCATGTTTATGATTAGAAAAAGAATTGATACATACGACGAATGGTAGGGAAAATACAACACCATATGTAAGAAAGAAAATATAAAGCTGAGTTCCAAAGCCAAAATGAGCTCCTGTATCTTGAAAAAGCTGCACGAGCATAATTATTGTTAACGGGAAATTAAGAAATAAATAAACAGCTGATATTGTTAAAATTTGCATTGACATGCGTCGATGTTTTCGCCATCGAATAGGTTGTCGAAGTCGTTTTTTATGTGCAATGACACGATAGAGCAAAGCAATACTAAAGACGGCAATAATAAGAGTCGGCAAAGCACTACGCATAACGGATTCCCATACAGCAAGAATATCTATACTTAAGAAACAAGGATTTGATCCACATTCAACTGATTTGAAATCAAATCGATTATGACATGGTGGTCGAAAAATAACAACAGCATAGAAACTAAATAGATAAATAATGATAAGTGCTGGTGGAAGATAATGAAAGAAAATTTTCTGTTTTGTTGTTGAAACCATATTGTTATGAAATATAAGAATATGACGTTCAATGGATGCCCAGGCAAGTAGTATTGTTTGAACACTATATAAACTGAAATCGAAAAACCACCATGTCATACAGAATTCTTGCGTTGCTGATAGAATATGTCCTGGGCGACGAAGGCTATCGAGCATCCAAGAAAAATCTGTAAGAATTATAATTACATTTATCATAATGATTAGAAGAATAACATGGTTATGTAATGCACGACGTCGCTTACGAAATAATGCATATTGATATAAAATCAGTAGAGAACATATTAAAGAAGAAATTCCAAAAAGAAGAAGTATCCAAAATTGCAGCGTATTTGATATTTGTCGTGTATAGAAGTTAGTTGAATTTCTTTCACCATGCGTGCTGATTTTGGTTGAAATTTCCAATTGTTGCTTCATTATAATACATTCATGAGACAATGCGCTACATATTCAAAAGAATTCGACAACAAATCTAGAAGGATTTTTCTCTATGAACACTCATCGCATAACTCTGAAATATGCCTTACGAAGAATACGTCACTACAATATTTTAGTCTTGATTTAAAGCACACAGTTTTTTCATTTATTTGTGGTTGTCTACAAAACAATAATTAATATAATATTCGATCACTCGTTTAGAAAAGAACGACGTAGAGAAATCAATCAGTAAAAATCACGTTCCACATACCGTAATTCTTACAGAAATAATGCTTAGATTAATATTCTGTTTGATCACCTGTTTGAAAATATATTCAAAATAAACATAATTATTGGAGAAAACAGTAAATTTAGTTATAAATTCTAATCACATATTATTCCAACTTTCCTTACTCATAATATTAGGTTGATCATGTTGAAAATGTTTTGATAATCATATATATCTAGTTTATTTATAAGAACGTAACCAGTACATCACAAAGCATTGTTTTCTTATCTTAATGGAATATGGTTTATAAAATATAATTAAAAAGAAGGAACATATCATGTACCTAATTTGATGAATTTGAGCTCATATTTCAATTTGCAATCTTCATCTATTTAATGAAATTCTCCATATTAGAAATAATTACAAGCAACTTAGTTTGCGTACATTATTGCATTTATACAATGCTTCTTCAATTACTTTACTAATGCATATCGTTTTTTAACTAAGAAACTATTAAAAGAAAAATCCATTCAATTGCTTACAATCTTTTTTTAAGTAGCCTACTGATGTTGAATTATTTATGTTGCTTTCATAGAGTTTCGTTTTGGAAAATACATATTTTGTAAATAGTGTGTGTATTGTACAATTCGTCTAGAAATGCTCAGGAAATAAAAAGAAAAAATGTGGAAACTTCGGATTTCATCCGAGAGTTATGTGTACTGCAAAAAGTAGATAGGACATATGAGTCATTCTAAAATGTCTGAACACCAAAATTATCATGAGAAACTAGGCACTTTGGTTTCTGGATGCAGTTTTTTGTCCATTTTGAGACCGTTTTCAGGCGATGTTTCGTCAGAAAACTACGATTTAGTTCCAAACTAGTATCATATTCGCAATCAGCGCTAAAAACTGAGTCGATTTATATATGTTGTGAATAATTTTGAAAAACATCCCTGTACTCCCCCCCGCCTCAGGGATGGGCTGGTCAATAATGGCAATTTTTTCGATAACTCAACTGTTTCTTGACGGATCCTTCTCATCTTCGAACTCGACTGAGATATTGATGAGACTGAACTGTGTAGAAAATTTCATCACGATCTGACTCTCCTTTCGAAAGTTATCGTGTAAACGGCCGGACGGACACACTGACCGATTTTAGTAGTGTACTCACTTTTTGAGTACACAAAAATGACACTTATGATAAATTTTGACAAAAAATGTAATAGAAAAAAGTAATAAATAGAGATGGATCATGATAAAATGTGTTAATCCAATTGTTTAGTCAGTGTAAAACTCTTTGTAATCATAATGATATATGTATAAAAACAGTTTGATTATCTATTGATTGAACAAAGATACAAGAAAAGCCTTAATTTACGCCATCATTTTAACTCTTTTGTTGATACGTTGAGACACAACATGCAAAAACAAATGTGTCATATAACTTGAAAAACTTACGATAAAAAACACAACATCATGATATTGCAATATTTACAGTATACGATAGTGACATAAGAACTAAATATTATATAGAAAAAAAAATAACACAAAGAATAAATAAAATGCATTAGTGTTATTATCAGCATATTGAAATATGGAACGACAATCAAGTCGTTTTGACTGGGCTCATTCATCGATTTTACGTTTCTTCCACGTCTTATTTTGGTGGTGGCTTAATCCTATACTTTCCTTGGGTTATAAACGCGATTTAACTGATGAAGATCTTGATGATTTATCAGTAAACGATAAATGTTCTAGTTTATTAGATAAACTTAGTTATTATAGCGACAATAACTTATGGCTAACAAATACAACCACATGGCATATAGTTATGAAAGCGTTTTGGAAACAATCTGTTTTTGTCATATTTCTATTGTTACCGTATAATGCATCACGGGTGGCTCAACCGCTTCTACTTCGTGAAATTGTGTTATATATCATTCGTCAAAAATCGCATTCAGAGTCATCGACAACATTTTATGAAAACTACAGAGGATACATTTATGCTTTAGGTTTATTTTTATGTTCAGCAATACAAGCTATACTTCATCAGCAAGCTTATTTTCGTACGACTCGTATGGGTATGCGTATTCGCAATGCACTATTATCAACTATATATAAACGCTTACTATCACTCAATTTAGCATCTTTACAACAGTCAACAACTAGTGCACAACTAATTAATTTAGTTGCTAATGATGCAAGTAAATTCGAAGATTTTTCTCAATATATGCATTATCTATGGGAAGCACCGCTTCAAGCGATTATTGCATTTTGTTTAATATGGCAGTCAATTGGTATAGTACCTACTCTTTTCGGTTATGGTATACTCGTTCTTCTCGTACCTTTGCAATTAGCATTTGGTCGAATATTTCGTCAATATCGTAAAAAGACAATGACATGTGCTGATAAACGTGTACAAGCAATCAATGAACTTGTTAATGGATGTCAAATCGTTAAAATGTATAATTGGGAAAAGCCTATCGAACAACGTGTACATAATTTACGACAACATGAATTTGCAAGTATACTTCGAGCTAGTCGCTTACGTGCAGTCAATATGGGTTTATATTTTTCATCGTTACCACTTATTTCATTGGCAACCTTTGGTGGGTATTGGCTTATGAATCATAATTTAAAACCAGTTGACATTTTTACGGCTCTTTCATTTTTTGGCATGATACGAGGACCAGTGACAAGTTATTTACCAACTGCTATTGAGCGTTTCGGTGAAATGTTGGCTGCATCAAAACGTATTGATACATTTATGAGATTAACAAAAATTCAAGAACAAACGATATCTGATACACGACTAGGAACAACAGTAATATCAATGAATAATGCATCATTCTCATGGACAAAAACAACTTGTCTTGCTAATCTTAAAATGAATATAGAATCTGGTACATTGGTTGGTATTGTAGGACCTGTTGGAGCAGGCAAATCATCGTTACTAGGCGCTATTTTAGGCGAAATGACTTTGATCGATGGAGATTCACGAGTATTTGGTTCGTTTGCATATACTGCACAATCTCCATGGATATTTGCTGATACTATTCGAGCAAATATTCTTCTTGGTAAACCACTCGATGAACAACGTTACACAAATGTAATACAAGCATGTTGTCTTGATATTGATTTGCATTCATTTGGAGACGCTGGCGATTTAACAATGATAGGTGAAAAAGGTGTTAATATTAGTGGTGGTCAAAAGGCACGAATTGCCTTAGCAAGAACACTCTATGCCGATGCTGATATTTATCTATTTGATGATCCACTTGCTGCTGTAGATCAAAAAGTAGCTCAACAAATTTTTGATCAATGTATTGGACCCAACGGATTATTGAAAGAAAAAACACGTCTTTTAGTTACTCATCAAACATATTTTTTACATAAAGCAACAGATCAAGTAATATTTCTAAAGGATGGACAAATTGATCCTGATGGACAACTAGAACCAAATAAACAAATACAATCAACAACAAACGATGATAACGATGCAGAACTAGCATTACAACCGCTACTGTTTGATGTATCCAAAACTACTACAGATAATAAACCAATCGTAGTTAATGAAACAGCTGCCATTGGTAGTGTAAATTGGTCTATATGGTATAAATTATTTTCTTCAACTTCTTTAGGTGGGTTTGGTTTTTGTTTACTTATTTTAATTATGATTCTTGGTGAAGCCATTTTTGATGTTTCTAATCGATGGCTTAGCCTATGGTCAGCAAAATCAGATGAAGAACAAAAATTACCCATTAATATGAATATCTTTCTAAGTTTAACATTAGGAACACTTATCATTGCTTTAATACGTGCTCAAGTTTTCTTTCATTTAATTCTACATGGTTCGAATCATTTTCATAACAGCATGTTATCGGGAATATTATATACATCGCTTCGTTTTTTTGAAAGTAATCCGAGTGGACGTATATTAAATCGAGTAAGTAAAGATCAACAAGTTATTGATGAATTATTACCAGTGACATTATTTGATGCTTTGCAATTGTTATTAATGACATTAGGTACATTAATAGTTATTGGTATTGTTAATCCATGGGCATTACTTATACTTATTCCACTATTACCTGCTTTTTGGTGGTACCGTCGTTTTTATTTACGTTCAAGTCGTCAAATAAAACGATTAGAAAGTATTACACGTAGTCCTGTTTACGCACTTTTTTCTTCGTCTTTACAAGGTGGACTTTCAACTATTCGTGCATTCAATGTTCAAGAAGATTTTATACGATTATTTATTAATCGAATTGATACAAATTCACGTGCTTTTTTCATATTAATTGCTGCTGTTCGTTGGTTTGGATTACGACTTGATCTTATGACATCATTACTTTCTTTGATTACATCTGTTTTAACGATAGCACTTCGTCATCGTATTGATCCGTCATCTGCAGCACTTAGTCTTATGTATTGTATTAATTTAACAATGCTTTTTCAATGGGCTGTGAGACAATCAGCTGAAGCAGAAAATTACATGACAAGTGCAGAACGTATTTATGAATACGTACAACTAGAGCCGGAAGAAAATGAAAATAATACTAATTTACTTATTCAACCACCAGACAATTGGCCAGATCAGGGAAATATTGAATTTAGTCAGTATTCAATGCGCTATCGAGCAGGATTAGATCATGTTCTCAATAATATTGATTTACATATTGAAACAAAAGAGAAAATTGGTATCATTGGTCGAACAGGTACTGTTCATCGATATGATTGTATGATTAGTATTCATTTCTATTGATTTAGGTGCCGGAAAATCATCTTTATTTCAAGCTATGTTTCGTCTTATTGATCAGGAATCAGTTAGCGGTAAAATTTCTATTGATGGTTTCGACATAAAAAGTATTCCATTGCATCATCTTCGTTCTCGATTAAGTGTTATTCCTCAAACACCAATTTTATTTGCTGGAACACTGCGTTATAATATAGATCCATTTGAGCAATACACAGATGAACAATGTCTTTTAGCACTTGAATCCGTTCAATTAAAACATATCATTTCAAATAATTCAGAAGGTCTTCATCAATTAGTAGCTGAGTCTGGTAGTAATTTTAGCACAGGTCAATGCCAATTATTATGTGTTGCACGAGCTATTTTAAAACAAAGTAAAATATTAATGATTGATGAAGCAACAGCCAATGTTGACCAAACAACTGATTCATTAATTCAAAATGTTATAGCAGAGAAATTTAAAAATCGAACAATATTAACTATAGCTCATCGATTAAATACCGTCGCTAGAAGTGATAGAATTATTGTCATGCATCAAGGAAAAATCTTAGACTTTGATGTTCCACAAAATATTTTACCCAAATATGGACATATACAACATGCCAGTAGTGATACAAATAATCAAAGTTGATTACGATATATATTGAATGATTTCAGAACATTCGAAACCAATATATTTCATCAGATCACATTTTTTTACTTATTATTTTTCTGTTACTCGAAATATACTTTTCAAATATAAGCAATCGAGAAAATGTAATTCTATTGATTCGAATCCATATAACAAATAGTCGATTGTATTTTTAATCTTGTATTGCTGATAAATCATTCATTGGCGACGTTGAACATACAGAAAGAAACCAGATGATGCCTATTTCCATTACAAATCGGTAATAATTCTACTCGAGTTAAGTGAAATATAGTCGAACACGAGAAAACATCGCCGATCTAAACCATATTACTCTCTAAGAATCTTTGTGAACTTACCCTTATAATCGTTCCTATATTTAATGTCAACGTGAGTATCGTTTGAACAACAACATTGATTCTGTGATGTATTTTCATTGTGAATTACACATGATACATGATTAGAAATGTGATGGATTACTTTTTTCCGGTCCCAAATACAATCCCGATGACCCGGACCGGGATTAGTTTTACACATATCTAATTGTGACTCATTATATTTTTGTCTTGCTGTAGAATATTATCCAGTTGTGATTCATAATAACTTCTTTTGAGTACAAGAATTTTATTCGTTCTTTATACATTTAAGATGCACCTAGAGGATTTAAAGGTTTTCTGATAGGTCGTTGTTACTCTGCAGTTGTACGGTAGTAGAATTTTTGTTTCTATTTTCAACTAATTAATTTCAATATCACAATCCAAACGAGATTACACCAACTCATTGAGCTTAATCAGATTAATCGACGAATGAATGCGTAAACTAAATGATGTTTCATGCAAGCATCAACTGTAAATTTAGGATCCAATAGTGTTAAAGTGCTCACCAACTTATCTGGATGAAAGATTTATGTATGGATATGAACGAATAAGCATCACATCGATATCTTCATATTCAGTGTTCGTTTAACTATAATTTGAATACACTTCATGTAATTAAAATCTCAAAGAAAACACCAGTAGTTATTGAATAATAGCAATGGTATAATGGCAATTGGCTAAATCTAATCTTTTTTATTTCAGCGATACAATTAGAGTTCGAATCAATTATTCTTTGATTTGTGATCCTAAGCAGAGTCATTTCAGATGGCATAAGTGAAAAATCGTTTAATATTTTCTCTATTCTTGAATTATAAGTTTGATTCACTAACAATTGTAGTATGCGGTGATTGGTACAGACGAGTACATAAAAAAGACAACTTTAAGTAGTTGTTTTGCTTTCAAACGATGGATCACCTTAGTAACTGAGATAAGTTTGACGTTGTATATTATCAATGAAACTATTTTGAGTAGAATATGTAATTTTTATTCGAGAAGTTTGGTATATCAAATAAGATTAAGAGACAAGCAAAAAAAAGAAATGCAACAGTAGACGTTCCAATATTATTGTTAGTACGACATTTAAAGCAAAGAGAATGGGAGAAAGAGAGCTATTAAGAATTTAGGTTGACCAGTTAAATATCTGAATATTTTGCCGTGCCTTGTTTTTACACTGGTGGCATGCCAAGAAACATTCTTTACTAAAGCCACTGGAAGCAAAAGTATACAAGAAGAATGTGACCTTAATGTAAAATTAAATTATAATTAAAAGGATTATCTAATCAATGTTAACTTACGGATGCATAGACATAAACGAGATTCATACTGAATGTGCCCAGCAATGAGAGAATAGCCACTTGATCGTCTGCGTAGGAATTTTGTCTCTCAATTGATAAGACTAATTAGTGGGAAAACTGTTCAAACAGAATTGAGAATTACAAAAAAGTTGACTTGAAGAATTGGTAATCGAATAGGTTGTGCATCACTTTTCGGTCGTTGCTGTTGTTGTTGTTGTTGAAGGATTATTGGGTGTCTTGAACTTGCTGCTTCAGTGTTTATTGGCTGAACTGTTCGTCTCACACTATTTCGAACATTGATTAGAGCTAATATACTGAATAGAATCATGATGACCTATTTTTTTTAAATCGCAATATTTCTTTCTTTCTTTTTTTTAGTAAGTCGTATTGAACATGCCGATGTCAAGAACGATGTGACCACACCGTACACAAAGTAGAACATTGTATAGCCAGGACCTAACATTGGCGTACATCCGTACATATTGTTGTCGAAACCAATGAAAGAGTGAATAATAAATACACTCCAAAAAGTGACATTGCCAGCAATCGCCCAGCGTACGATAAATGTTGAACTCAACCGACGAAACCATATATTCGACGACCTAATTAACCATTGATCAATTGATATCAAACAGATAAAAAGACACGAGAGAATAATTGCTAAAGTAAACATATATGAGCGAATTTTACAAAATATCGATATTTTTCGAGTAATATCCGACGATGTTGTGATGGCAATGACTCGTGGTATGCCATAAAAATCGAGTAGAACAATATGAAAAATAGACAAACAAATGAAATACAATGAGCATACATTTCTACGAAGACTTCGACGAGAAAATATTATAATATTAATGAAATCTGCGAAATTACCAAGGAGGAAAATCCAAGGGGGAAAGTGCAGGTTTGGAACCCTCAGCACCTTTTCCGCACCTTCAACACCCGCAGCACCTTTTCTATAGTGAGATTTACTTCAGTCGTATGGAAATGAATCGGGAAAACTACCTTCATTTTCAATAGTAGAGGTGAATTTTTTCTTGAATTATTCACAGAATCTGAATGAGAATTATTTCAGAATAAAAAAGTCAATAGAAAAAGAAAAACATCCTTCGAAAGTAACCGTATATCAAATTGCAAAATAATATACCAAAAAGTTTTATCATTCTTTTATTAGTGTGAGAACTAACACTGAGCTCTGATTACTTTTCAAAAGTTTATTTTTCATTTTATCACCATTGCATATGTACAGCTTCTGCTTTCTCTCAGGTATCAAAAAAAAACATTGTACGAAATGGCATACTCGTTCATAAAAAAACCTGCACATAATTTTATTAGCTTGAAAATCTTCATTGAATTCTGATTATTTTCCAATTTTATTGTGTATTTCATGAAAAATCAAGTTTTAACACCTGGAGTCTCCCTCAAGGGTCGAACAACCTGTTTTGTTCTGGTTTTAATATAGATAGTTATATTTCCATAAAGCGAAGCTTTCTGATGACAAGTATTGTCTCAGTTTTGAATTTCATCGAATAATAAGAAAGCTATGAAGCACTCTCTTGGAGTCTTAGAAAACAGTTACTGATCTAAAGATCCATCAATATTCGATTTATACTGTTTGAAAATAGGTTTGTTCGATACACAATGTTTTTTTTCTATCAGAATATATACGAACGACTTAGATATTCATTTTTTTTTCTCTTGATAAATTCAAAATACCACCCCGATCGAACCATACAGTTACAAATACTGCTTTTCTCAGTCCTATCAAGTTTAGTTTTTCGAGGTGTACCAGTTAGCGTTTCTCACCGGACACGTAATTAAATGTGTTCTTTCTAATGAAAGAGTTTTCAACTTAAAACTCGATGTAATGTAAAGCGTTTTCGATCCAATATTAGCGTTGGAATCGAATTTCTGTCATTGCGTGACTGATACTTGATAGTTTCAAACAGAATAATTCCTATGCGACTGAATATAAATATTATGTTTGTTTTAAGCACAAAATCTAGTTCGATTTAATTGTTTCTATAACTTTTGTTTTCGGTCAGATTTTTACGTCTGGTCCCCTTCAGGATCATATGAAAGCAAAATACTTCATTCAAAACAACTATTTGATTGATTATTAATTGATCTACTTTATCTCAAACATCATTCCCAAAATTTGGAAACTTTTAACATTGTCCACATGACTTTTGGAGTAAGTTTTTTTTGTTATCCATGATGGGGACCAGGGGTGAAAATCTGACCGAAAACAAAAGTTGTAGAAATAATTAAATCGAATTAGATTTTGTGCTTAAAACAAATATAATATTTAAATTCAGTCAAATGGAAATTAATCTGTTTGAAACTATCGAATATCGGTCACAAATGAGAGATATCCGGTTTCAAGAGTAGTAGTAATATTGGAGCAAAAACGCTTCACATTACAAGGCGTTTTAATTTGAAAACAGTTTTATTAAAAAGAGTACATTCAATTACGTATTCGGTAAGAAAATCTTTCTGGTAAACCTCGAAATGCTGCACTTCAGAAAATTGAGAATAGCGTTATTTCTAACTGCATGACGCAATCGGGGCGGTATTTAGCATTTATCGATAAAACAAAATTTGAATATCAAAGTCATTCTTATATACTCTGATAGACAAAAACATTCTGTATCGAAGGGACCTATTTTCAAACAGTATAAATCGAATATTCATGGACCCTTGGGCCAATAGCTGTTTTTAAGTCTTCCCGACAGTACTTCAGATCTTCTTAGTATCCAATGAATTTTAAAATCTAAGATGATATTTGTGATCAGGAAACTTAACTTTATCGAAATATAACTACTTGCACTAAATCTGAACAAAACGTTTTTTCGATCCTTGAGGGGTACCCCAGATGTTAAAAATTGAGTTTTCATAAAATACACAATAAACTCGTGGAAAATAATCAGAATTCAATGATGATTCTCAAGCTAATAAAATTAGATGCAGATTTTCAGTGAATTCAGGTTCCTAGTTTGGCACACCTCTGTTTTTATTGTGAAATTAGTGTATTCACCTAGATTGCGGTAAAACAATGAGTTTAACAGAAAATTATGTCATCCTGTTGTATACTTCTCCTTTATTTTATCGCTCCTTTTCCACAACTACTAACATCTTTAGCATATTTCAGCATCTCTAACACCTGTTCAGCACCTGTCCAGTACCTTCGGCACTTTGTAGTAAAACTTGGTGCTTGGAGCCAGCACTTTCCCCCTTGGGAAAATCAATGGGAGTTCATAAAGAGATAAATACATATTCACCTCGTTCAATCGATTCAACACCCAGGTCGAACAGTCCGGCCTGGAAACGGCCGGTTCCGAGTAGTTCCGTTGATTTTGTGGAAGCAGTATTCCGGTTGGAAATTTTTCCGGTGATTTCCGATCAATTCCTGCCGGAAAGCACCGGAACATGGCAGGAATTCACCGGAAAAGTCCGCCGTATTTTTGACCGGAATACTGCTTCCATGTTCCAACGATTTCCCGTGTTTTCCTGCAGGATATGGTGACTTTCCCGCATATTCCCTGGAGTATCCTACGGGATCCGGTGGCCGGAATGTTCGACCTGGGTAGCCAAGATACCATCGTTACTGGTTTGCAACCTACTAATTCTGATATGTCTATAATAGGTTTCATGCCATTTTCCTCGATTTTCTCCCACAAAATGTTCAGTCAACTGCAGTGAATTTCTCGACCGGAAGAAACATAAATAAACGATTCCTTTTTTCTAGATTTCCACTTCGAGAACACTTTATTAAAAAAACTTGAAGTACACTTTTTAGAATCAGATGTAAGATGCATGCTGTTCATTTTGTACGACAGAAATTACTGTCATCGAGTTACGTCATTTTAAAAGTCTAAAAGTCAAACCTAACAAACACTTTGCTTAGGACTTAAATTTTAGTGTTGATCAGCTTAGTAGTGACAAGTAACAGTGCAAATTGTTAAAATTTATTACAGAGCACGTCATGTAATCCTGATGCAAAACCGTACAGAAGGTTCATAATACATCTTGATAGAATCAGACTTTTAACAAATAATAAAATCATGGGCCACAAACCGATGCGTATGCATTCTCTGAATGGCTAACATTTGAGTGAACTTCAAATAAAAAAAGATGCTTGATTATTGCACCATCGTCAAATCAGAGATACTCATCGCAGGGTGTGTGGGTGACGGTGAGCTACGAATCTTCTTCTAAATCACACCCACACCTTGCTTCATTTTGTAGAGCAGTCTTTGCTCGATCACTCTATGCAATGTAAACTGAATTATTTACATTATGTTTTTGCAGAAGTTTTTTCATTGACCAACCAGAAATAATTTTCTTCGTTTAAAATACTTGATAAACATAAAGTTCACTACATCTCAATCACTATACACAGCCTTATTAACATTCAAAATAGTGAAAAAAAATATGAATATAAATCTAGTTGAATGATTTTAGAATTCGATGTATCCCTTTGAACAATACCTATTTGCCAATCCATTCAGCAATTTTAGCCACCATAGACTTGATGCGTATGTCTACATAGAGAGTAGTCGTATCAAGTCGATTCATAACGAAGGCAAACGAGAGATTTTTTGATGGTACAGCGAAACCAATACTACCACCAGCACCTACGAACGATGGATTGAACATACTTTACATAGTAATTAAATATATGTAATTATGAGTATTACCTGTATGACCAAAAGTTCCAGACCCAAATTCTGGAAAAATATCATCAAATAGGACAAAACCCATGCCAAACGTTGTAGGTACTTGATAGACCTGATCGATTTCATTTGTAGGTGTGTTTGATTTCGTTACTAATTTCAGAATATTATCATTTAATATTGGCTTGTATTTACCATTATCTAAATCGCTAATTAATGATGAATATAATCTCGCTAATGATCGAGCATTGGTAATTCCATTTCCAGCTGGTATTTCTGCTTGATGTGCGCTAGGTTTATTGAACATGCTTATAAGGGCGATATTCGATTCATTCAGTGACTCTCTCGACTTTTCACTTAGTTCTATTGGCGATACCCGATGTTCAAGTTCAATTGGTAGACCAATGTAGAATTCTAAACTCAACGGATTTGAAATTTCTTCTTGAATAAATTGTCCCAATGATCTTTTTTTGGGATCAGCACGTCTCACAAGTTCTCCAGCAAGCCAACCGTATGTTAATGCATGATAACCGTGAGCTGACCCAGGTGGCCATGTTGGTGTTTGTTCCTCCAATTCTTTAGTCATTGCTGTCCAATTGAGATATTGCTCTAATGGTGATGAAGTATCTGGTAATCCAGCACGATGTGACAGAATGTCTGCTACCGTAGTATTTTCTTTGCCATTTTGTCCATACTTTGGCCAATAACGAGTAACTAATGCCGAATAATCGAGATAGCCGCGTTGAACACCAATAGCAACTGCCACTGCCACAAGTCCTTTTGTTGACGAAAAAACTAGCTGTAAAGTATTGTTGTCATAGGGTTGCGTTTTCGATTGATCAAACCAACCACCCCATAGCTCAAATGCTAATCTACCTTGATGATAAACCGCTACTGATGCACCTAAATCTCGATCATGTATGAAATTATCTTTGAACAGATCTAGAACAAAATTCCATCCAGGAGTGATGGTTCCATGAATGTTGTAATCGGTAGTCTCGTCGGAAATAACCGATGAAGCAATACATAACAAAATACAGACAGAAGAAAGCATCAGGTACGAAATCGTACTAGATTCTTATGAGACAGTAAGATTTGAGTATAAATGAATGCATGAAGAAGCATCAAACTGAGTAAATATCAGAAGAACACAACAGTGTGAAGAAAATGTCAATATTGCAACATCGTATATGTGAATGACATTCATTATTTTTATTATAATGTTGAATAGTAAAGATTGAGTTAACATAAAAGTTAAGGTTTTTCAACCGATGAAATCCATCGGTAAATATTTTTTTAAATAAATCTCCCACATTACAAGTAATTTCATGTTTTTTCGTAAAAATGAAAGCAAAGCAAAATGAAATTATGTCAAAGTACAAAATGGAAAACTATATACTTCATGTATACTCGCACGTATTCATTCAACATTCTGTTCAAGCGAATCGATTAATAAAACTCTCGCGTTTTTAAGGAAATTTTATGTTGAATATTAGTCACATTTCATAATCAAATGCTTCGAATGAAGAAATCAGTTACATTAAAAGGAAAATACTACTCTCTTTTGTAAAACTTGATTAAGTATTCAAAACACAGTAAGTAAGATCTAGGAATGCGTATGAGTCTTAAGTGAATGCCTATTGGTGTGAGAATATGTGCGATTTTCTATCCGAATGACTTCGTCTCAAAAATAGTACATGTTGCCGTTGATTGGCATCTCGGTATATGGAATACTATAATTCCCATTATGCGTATATGTGAGCTTGACTGCAGTGTATTATGAAAATGTTTCAGCAATAAAACGATGATCACACGAAAAATCTTGGTAGAAGGCATTACATCCACCATAGAAATCGTTCGCCTTTGTGAAGTTTCATCATTATAAGTTCTCCAATGAATCATTTTTTGATATGGACATTCTCACAATTTCAAGAAATATAAGCAGATTTAATAGTGTGATTCACTAAACAAAGAAAGTTTTTCGATTTCTCTCTATCTAAAACGAAACTCGTCTACTAGCAATAGCCCCCATGAGCTGAACTTGTCAAAACTCTCTAAGTCTACGAGTTATACGCTCGGTTTTTGTTTGTCTAGATTTTTCTATAGAAGCAAAAGAGAAGGACTCATTTATTGTGGGTGACAGTAGATACAGTCTGGTGCATAATTATAAGACCATTTCTTTTAGAACTTAAGATAATCAGATGAAACTTATTATTTGGAACTAGAGTTATCATAACATAACTTTCTCTTTGCTAGATTTCCAAAGATTTATTTCTTTTTTTTCCCTTAGTTACTGATTTTTCATGAATTTTAATGGTGCAAAAATATAAGACCATATTAAAAAAAAATGCAAAAACACCAAAGAAAACAAATATCAATATTTTGTCTTGGCTCCATTTAGCTTAATAACTTTCAAATATTTTTGCCGGCATCGATTCGATCGGAGCCCGGAGTTGTTCGATGTTGATTTCTTCCCAAGATTTCATTATGGTAGTTTTTAACTGTTCTTTTGTTTTAAATTGTTTACCTTCGGCATAGACCTTCCTTGCTAGTATTCCCCAGAGATTTTTAATTGGATTTAAATCAGATGACAATGATGACCAAGGTAAAACATTGATTATCTACGACTTAAACCAAGTGAGATTGACCTTCGCTCAATGAATAGGTACATTGTCTTGCTGAAAGATCCAATTAGACCCACCAATACAACTACCGATATCAATCAGATGCTTTTTAGCACCTCTCAATATCCTTTTGAGTTCATCTGTCCGTCCACAAAGCATATTGAACTTTCACCACTCCAACTAAATGACGCCCAAATCATAACGATACTACCACCTTGAGCACGAGTTGAAAAAATCTCTTCTCCTTTTAGGAGATCATCCCAGGTGAATCAATCCGATACCGAAACCCATCGAATTCTATAGGGTCCTACCATTCGACGAAATCCCGTTGGATTCCTGGTTGAGGAATCGATATCGGATCGGACAGTCGTATTTCCAATCATATTCGATTGTCAGAACTAATGAAATTCGAAGCATTCCTGTTCCGATTGACGGTTGATGTCGGATTTTATCAGTTTCCGATAGTAGGATCCGATATCGATTCCGGAACCAGGAATCTGACGATATCCCGATAGTTTCCTTGCGCCTTCCGAAGAGCTCCGTCGGATTCCAATAGGAACCGATCGGAACTCATCGGATCCTAGGCTAGGATTCATTCTCCTGGGATTGTCAGTAGTAAGAAAAGCCATCAGAACCATCTAAATTAAATTTTGTTTTCGTCAGACCAAACAAATTTGTGTCATTCATTGTTCCAAGTCATATGAATTTTAGCCCAAGTTAATCGTAAATCTTTGTGAACTGTTGTTAAAGCAGGAGAGTGCTTTTTTTCATCTTTTTCGATGTTTGGCCTTTTTATAAGTCGATTGATTGTTTTTCGCGACATTTTAAAGCATAAATCGTTAATAATATTGGCGCAAGATATTGATTTGTTTCTAGCAGTTCAAATAATAAGGCTTTTGGTACGTTCTTCGACTTTTTTTTCTTCGACCAGTTCGTTTGCTCAAGCCATATTTAAGTGGATCTTTTAAAAAGGTTGTTACCATTGTCTTCGATCGATTAATTTTCCTGGCAATTTCTCGATGAGATATATTTTACTTGTGTAATCCTAAAATAGATCTTCTTTCGCTCTCCGTTAGTTGCATTGCTCTGGGCATGCTATAGCTTAAACATGAGTGTTATCCTGTTTGTTAATTTTATTTAAAGTCGCTGTTGATTCACTTAATATTATTAACCTATCATGTGGTCCTATATTTATGCACCACAAAAGTGCAGGCAATTCTATATAAGAAAATAAAAAGCCCCCCCTTGAAAATTTTATATCGCTATTCTTATGACTCACCTATATGAAATCACTAAAAATATCGCTCATTTTATTTAGTTTAATCTGAAAACAAGTGGTCTTATAATTATGTACCAGACTATATATCGCAGTACATGTACAATTCATATCATCATAAATTTGGACTATTATATTAGACCATCAGCTCCCGATGGCATACAATTCATTTTATTGATTAACATAATTCTTTCAGTTTTTAGCAACGAAGAGCACTATTCGTAATATCTATTTCGATAAATGAAAATATATGAGTCAAAAAATCTCCAAACTTTATCATCATAAGAAAACTTTATCATGTCGAATGCTGCTTGGTAGGATTAACTCCTTCGTGAATGAAATTTAAAACTGGCCCAAACATAAATGTGATCACTTCCAAATTCTGTTAAAGCACTACTGAGTGATCCATGAGTAATGTTCCATGCTTTGCCATATTCAATTAATTGTATTTGACGGGGATCATAAAATATGTGATCAATAGCACTGTTAGACTGTGCATGTGCTGGATCGGGATAATAGGTTGGAATTTTTATATCATCATTTGATTCGTTAAATGCATTTTCAAAACCACTTGACTCGAACTCAATGTTGACTTCTTTTTCGGCATTCATATCTCCAGCCAGAATGGTAACGTCATAAGTTTCACCGAGCAATTGTTGAGATTTATCCAAAACCATTTTAGCTTGAGCTAATGGCTCCACATAATTAAGGTGAAGATTGACGACATGAACATTCTCGGAAGGTATTGACATAATCTGAATAGCTTCACCTTTCTCCAAATCAAGAATGCCATGTGTGACGATAACTGTCGAAGCATATTTCCAATCCTTCCGAATTAACATGAGAAGACCATGTGATATATTTACCTCAGTTGGATTGTTCCATGCTATATAAAACGAATAGGTAATGCCTAATTTCTGTCTGAGTAGTGGAAGAGTATCTTCCTGTGCCTCTTGAATTAGGACAACATCTTCTTTAAGTGAATCAATTTTATTGGCAATTTTGTTGATTCTATCAGTATGCTGGCTTGCTATCTCATACACAGTTGGATACCAAGCTGGAATGACCAAACAAGGTGCCAGTATATTCCAACTGAGTAAACGTAAATCGACTGATTGTTCATTGCTCATGTCTGAAAGAATTAAAAAAAACATTATCTACAACGATTCGCATCAGACGAGAAAATTTTTCAGTGAGGTTGACTCGAGATAAAAATGTAACAGTTCTTGAAACCAATTTAATGGTAATCAAAAACCTCAAATACATCTACAATGATTAGACTTCTGTGACTTTGAACGCCAGAAAATGAAAAGTATTATAATTATATACAGATCTTGAGCAACCTCGTTTTAGACATTGACAAACCTACTGATTTGCTGTCCTTTTTAATTTTCCGACTACCAATTGAATGGTCAAGTTCATAAATGACATAGTAACATGAATTTCAAAAACTGTGGTGTAGTAGAACTTATGCCTATTTATTTTTCATGATGTGTGGCACGTTAGAATTTTTTCAGATCTGTCTCCGATTATCTATGATAATATAAAATTTCATCTATTCTGCCTATCAGTCACGGTCCATAATATAGGATGTATTAGATTCAATATTCTCCTCATACGCTTCAACCTTGATCTTTCATTCTTGTTTTTAGGAGCCCAAAAACATAATGAAGTATGTTTAGATGAAAAAAAGCTAAACATTCTACAAGTACGATTCATATTAATTTTTTCCTGAAATAAATTGAAAGGGTTCGATTCTCAGTCAATCACGTTTTCTTTTGTATATATATTTGCAATGAAAGGTAAAATGATATTAGCGATAATTTGGCATACAATTACTACTGCATACATTCGAGAAAATATCTGCATCTGGTGAAGATGAAACACGCTTGAATGTATTGCCTTTCAAAACAAGAGCGAGCGATACTTTTATCACACGAATCTGATAAGAAAATGAGGAGCTAAACAAAACGATTAGATGTATCGATAACAACAAAATGCAGCGAGTTAGTTTAGGGGTGGTACTTTATATTTACTGTACTAGTAAATAGGTAAATAGACTATTTACTATGTAGTTACTTTTAGAAAGTAAATAAATAATTATTATATGAGAATAATAATAAAGCACCATCACAGAAGTGATGTTCACATCTAAAATCATCTGATTATTCCATAACGCAGTGTTCTTTGGAGGTATCAAAAAAACTTTTCTTTTTCTTTTTTTTTTCAATCGCCACTTCCCAGGAGAATGAGTCCTAGTCTAGGATCCGATGAGTTCCGATCGGTTCCTATTGGAATCCGACGGAGCTCTTCGGAAGGCGCAAGGAAACTATCGGAATATCGTCAGATTCCTGGTTCCGGAATCGATATCGGATCCTACTATCGGAAACTGATAAAATCCGACATCAACCGTCAATCGGAACAGGAATGCTTCGAATTTCATTAGTTCTGACAATCGAATATGATTGGAAATACGACTGTCCGATCCGATATCGATTCCTCAACCAGAAATCCAACGGGATTTCGTCGAATGGTAGGACCCCATAGAATCCGATAGGATTCGGTATCGGATTGATTCACCTGGGTATAGTTGATATTTTTATTTCTTTGCGTTCATTTCATAGTACTGCAGATGATCAAGAACTTTACCTTTATCTGACTAGACTACCACTATCTTACTCACAGTAGAATTAAATGGAAATAAAGAAATAAAAAGTCTACTATCTACATACGTATAAAAACAAAGTTTAATATTAACTGATCAAGTTTATATTAGTTTTTCTTTTTTTCTTCTTTTGTTTCAATCAACATCGATCGAGCTTTTCTTGGAAAAAACTAGATATACTGCTTTTAATCGATAATCTCTATCGTAGTTCATAAATTTAGCATATATGATAGAATATATCACGCGTGCTTAAACGTCAATTGAAAATCTGATTGAAAAGAATACACTCTTAGCATCAATGACATCTTTTTGTTTTAAATTATAGAGATTTGTTTTAAATAAGTATTTCGATTTCTTGTAGTTCTCATTTATTGTGAGTTAATTAAAAACGTAAGCTATTTCACACTGATTGTGCAACCCAATGAGTGTTTATTGAACTAGATCATGAATTCGTTTTTTAAGAAGCGATCTTAATCTGAATATTGGATTTCATTGATGCCTTATATTCATTTATCCCATTATAGTATTATTATTGTATAACTAAATTTCACTCTCCAAGTTAGCTTTCATATTTATTGTTTTTTTTATTTAATGGACACTCATTTTCAGTGCTGCAGCATTACCCATGGAATATACTTTGAATTTTAATGCTTTTGAAAATCGTCAGTTTCTCAAAAAAGATGTTTCTAAAGAAATTTTATTTATTTCAAATAGATTGATTTGGAGTCTTTTCTTCCCAGGTCGAACATTACGACGACCTGATACGATCGTAAATGGCCGTAAACGACCGTAAATGGCAACGTATACTACCGTTTTGTAATGTTTCCGACCGTAAAGCGCCGTAATTTGACGTTTGGCATGCACCGTATTACGGCCGTCATTTGCCCTGTCGTAAACGGTTACTAACGACCGTAATGTGGTCGGATATTTCAGTATCCGACCGTATCCGATCGTTTATGGCACGATGCAAAACGACCGTAATACGGTGCATACCAAACGGTCGTAAATCATGCCTAAACGGCCGTGTACGACACAAGTTGATCGACCTGGGTTTCGATCAAAAACTATTAATCATTATTCCTCTTCGTTTTATTCCTTCACATGCGTGTTCATACGAAGAATGAAAGATTTAACGAATAGAACAATGGCTGTCGTGTAATCAATAAACTTATCAACTTTTGTTTATAAGCGTAACAATAATATATCTGCATCTTTTTTATGTACTCCTAATCATAAGGAAAAGTATTAAATGGATATGAAAATTTACGAAAGCAAATATAAAATGATTCTTTTTCAAATAAAAATGCCTGTCTGCTCTTAACAAATCTTGCTGTTCCTTCATCAGATCAATACAATAAATAAATGCGGAAACCTCGGATTGAAATCCGAGTGTTATGTGTACTTCAAAAAGTGAACCTAACGACAGATTGGTTTTGATGATTCGAAAAAAATCATCCTTGAGTGCACTAAGGAACTGGTCCTTAGGCCCTGCGGGTGCCCTCTTTTTGTCCCATAGGACCAGGCGAGGAGTTAGTTCCATAGACTTTGCTTGTTTCAAAACTAATATCAGATTCAGAATCAGTGTTAAAAACTGAGTCGATTTATATATGTTGTGGATAATTCTGAGAAAAAAACATTGTTTTAAAAATCCCTGTACTCTCCCTCAGGGATGGTCTGATCAAAAATGACAATTTTTTCGATAACTCAGTCATTCCTTGACGGATCCTTCTCATCTTCGAACTCGATCTAGATATTGATGAGACAATTCTGTGTACAATATTTCAGCTCAATCGAATGTAATTATGAAGAGTTATCGAATAAACGGACGACGGACACACTGACCGATTTTAGTAGTGTACTCACTTTTTGAGTACACAACAAGAATGTGTGATAGTTTCTCAGAATAAACTACTGTTTCAATAGAAAAATAAATTTTTCTTCCTTCCTTCCGTCCGCCCGTGTAAAAATATTAGTTTCAATATTAATTTTATGCATAAAATGGTGATAAACCGAGTTCTTGATATCTTTCCTCTTACTTAAATCTAATTTCATCTGGTAATGATGATAGCCGATAATACAAAATAACAAGGACTAATTGTGATTGCTTCGATCGAACATGTTTTTATTCATACTTAATATTCATATAGAAAAACGAAATCATTCATTCATTGTCTAGTCAAAAATTTATTCATGTTCAAGAATGAATATATCATTCAGATATCGAACTGGACTATAAAAGTTCTTTTGAAAATAAATATATCGTGTGTGAGACTATTGCCTTAATTAATAGGATTATTTTGTATTCCCAGGTCGAGCAATCCGACAGTAGGCACCTATCGGAACCCATCCGATCCGACTGGAATCCAATACGATTTTATCGGATCCTGTCAGATCTTACAGAATTATCGTCGGATTCCGGGTCGAGGAATCGATGTCGGATCCTCAGTGTCGGATTCCTATGAATTCCAACAAAAAACCGTTGGATGTCATCGGAAGTTCATAGAAATCCGACACTGAGGATCCGACATCGATTCCTCGACCCGGAATCCGATAGAATTGTATCGGATTGTAGGATATTTCCAGGTTCCTATCGGATCCGATATCGGATCAGTCGATCTGGGTTATTACCTATTGACGAATTCAACTTTTATTTTACGGATCAAAAATACGTTTAATAATAAATGTTGCTTCTTGTTCTTGATGAACTGTATACATATACACAACATATCAGTAGACTTTTCTGAGTATGGTCATGTAACGCATAGACGTATATGACGAAAGAAAGAAAGTACATAGAGAAAAGACCATGCCGAAGAAGAAACATAGAAAAGGAAAAGTCGTTACTATCGATATAATATAAAAAATAAACTTATAGTAATATCAGAATCTCAATGAAATCGAGTATTTCTCTCAAGAGATCGATAAATTTTAACTTCTATATTACTCCAAACCTTATTCCAAAAGAGAATTATTTCAACATACATTTTAAAAACTTTTTTCTTGTTGCCGATGCTTGAAAATTATTGATCGCACCAATCGTGTTTTGATATATCAAAAATACTACTACTCTGAAAAAAATAAAGGAGGTTTACAGAACCCTCCGAAAAGGTTCCGTAGTTTTTCAAAATGCTCCAAACGTGTTCAAAGTCTCAAAAAAAGGATAAAAATTTTGACAGAACCTTTTGAAGGTTCTGCGTTTTACCTAAGTGCAGAACCATCTCTTACAGAACCTTTTTT